>OVAF01002371.1:0-16144 GCA_900406245.1 Odontarrhena argentea | reverse complement strand
TGCAACTACAAATGTAGTTGCAATTTTCAGTTGCAATTGGTCTGTTTTCTTGTAGTGCATGTATTTAATTTAGTCTCGGCCATATTCATATGTAATGAACTAATGATGCTATAAATTTGCAATATGTAACTACTAACTAGTCACACTCATACTCATGCTATAGATAGTAATGACTAGGTTACAAGTATTTTTTTATGCTTCTATAAAATTGAATTTTATTTTGAAAATTTTCTTCACTTGTGAACGGCAAAAGCGGGGCTTTGTAACAATTGGGACCTATGTATATAATCGTTTACCCAAGATGACTCATACCAAAGTTTCCTTTTATTTTACCCATTTTTATCCTCTTGCTAGTATTGTTTCAGCTGTGCACAACGATTATGCATGTAATATTTGATTTAGATAAAATTGTATTCGTATTTGTTTTTTTTCTCTTATATAACATAAGTAGCCATTATAATTCCAAATTTTGCAGTAAAAAGTAGTATCAAAACCTACTATCACACATGCACATTAATTTAACTAATGTGTGTGTATATAATTGAGTTGAAATATATCGAATGAAAGTATATATATGTAATTATATAAAGTAATTGTATACCGCAAGTGTAGTTCCAAATCTTGATGGCGCCGTGAGAGTCCCATTCGCCATCCTGAATGGTAACATTTTGGATGTGATGGCCGACAGCTTCAGGGAAGGCATGATTCTCGTTCCTCCACCTCTTGTAGTGTTTTTCTGCAGATCCCTTCAAGGGAACCTCAGTCACGTATGTTCCTGACGTCGCCATTTCTATAGCTCTCTCAAGTTTTGAAGCTTCTGCTTGTTTCTTTTCCAAGTGTTGTTTTTGGCTGTGATGAAAAAACCACTCCTCGTCACCTTGGTTTATATAATGAACTTGACGGTTAAAAACATGATTTCTACCAGTTCCATTGATAGTGTACCATAATGCATATCCTAGAATCTTCTCAACTCCTTTTTAACCTACACTATTATTATTGTTTTTGAACTGTAACCTTACTACACTATTCAATAAGCATTATTGGCCATATCAAAAATAATCGTATCATGCATGGGGCCATAGAAATGTTTTTAAAATTTTGTGAAAGAACCTTCCGCGTTTTAATGTGGGTAGTTGGCACAGTATCCTTTAGGAGATAATCACTCCCTTACCAACACTAATAGCGAGGATAAATGTCAAGTTTATATTAAAGGGATGCATATAATTAGGCTAAAGAATCAGAAACAACTCATCTTAGTTCTTTTAAGAGCAAATACACCTTAAAAACGTCAACCTATATATATATATATATATATATATATATATATATATTTGATCAATATATATATATATATGTATATATATATATATGTATATATATATATATGTATTAGATTTATTTTATATACAAGGTTACGACCGGCATTAATATAGATATAAATGTATTAGATTTCTGAACTGATAACTCGTATAATTTTGGTGGGTGTTGTTAGATTCTAAATTCTTCGTAAAAATATTTAAAATTTATATGAATATCATATTTTATTCATTACATATAAAATAACAAATCATACATTTATTCATAAGAATATATTGTTATATAAATAGATTTTAAAATTTTACAACTCGTATAATTATGACATATGTAATTAGAATCCAAAATAGATATTCACACATATATTGAAAACATATTTTAATACCATATCTTATTTATTACATATAAAATCAATTTTTTTTATCTTTTCATACTTATTTAAATAATTCTAAAGAGAAGGTTTTTTTTTTTGGTTTTTTTTTTAACCACACATTAATATCGATTGGGCCATAACTGGCTGGCCCAATAGCCAAGTCATGCATAATGCAGAGTGTAGAGAGCGGGACTCGATCCCATATGCACGATTTAGGTGAGTTATAATTATGTCACGTGTCTAATTCCCGCCAAACACATTCAACTTCATACAATAAGATTTGATGGGTGATGTTCAATAATATTCAGTTAAGATCACCATCCCGTCTTTAAATTCCATAACATTAAAAAGGAAGAAAGAAGAATAAAATGTAATATATGAATTTGATTCCATTCATGACAAGATGATGCACTTATAAATATTTCGGATTAGGTTTGTAATGGTTGGCCAACCTTTATTATGACATGTATGGTTCTTGATCTGCAAACAAAAACAATTTTTTCTATGATAAAATAGATTATCCTAAAAAGGGGAGAAATTTATTGGTCATAGTTTCTCCATGCTCTTGCTGTNAATGAAAATAATGTCAAATTATATGAAAACTTTTAAAAAAAAAAAAAAAAAAAAAATTATTTAAAGTATACAACTGGGGTGGAAATTTTACAGTTTGTGTCTAGACTATAGTATCTTCTTTATAGACAATGTCTAAAGTAGTATCTATATATTTAGTTTGATACTGTATATTGGTGTGGATCACATTCATCAGTACTGAGATAACCGCATCTACTGTATAAGTTTAATAGAGTGATGACACGATTACAAGCTTTGCAAACAGGCAAATATTTTACTGAAAAAAACGAAGAATAACTGCTAAAAGAAAAGAGGGAAAAAGAATTAAACAATCAGGTTAGTATTTTATACCGCTTTTTAAGAGTCTCTGACATGGTTATACATATATATACATATATATTCTTTTGATAGGCCTTATTAGCCAAATGGTTTCATCTTGTTTCATTCGATTGTTAATTAGACTTTCTAACATCTTGAAACCATAAAATATCTTGAGATCTTTATAAAATGTCCCTTTTGAGATATTTTTTTCAAAAACTACATCTTTTTGAACATATTTTTAAGCTATCCCTTATTTATCTCAAATACCTTTTCATACAAAAAAAAATTGACATATTTAGTAGGATTAAGGGTTTTAGTGATTAGAGTTTAGTAAAAAATTTAATTAATTAGGATTAGTATAGGGTTCTTAAAGTTAGGGTTAAATCGATTTAAAATTATAATATAGAATTTAAAATTTAATAATTATTAGGGTTTAAGGTATTTAAAAAAAAGAACAAACCACAAAAGGATGACTCTAGTTTTTTACGTATATATAACCCAAAACATGAGATGGAAATAAAAATAAACCAAATTTGTTAGGCAAATTATAGCTTCATCATCCCGATGAGGATGATGAGCAGGCCCGGCCCACACCTAACGCAAATAAAACATTTGCTTTAGGTCACATAATATATATAAACACTTAAGGCCAAACTACATTGAAATTTTCTTGGCTCTTATGGTAAAGTGGTTTGAATTACACTAATCTTTTCCAGGTTCGAAGCTTGAATCTTTCTTTATCATTTTTTTTTTGTCCTTCCCTTCTTTGAATCTTTCCTCACGTCTCATTTCTTTTCCCTTCCCTTGTTATTTTGTTATTTTTTTCCAAAACGTTATTGTAAAATGATAGTTAATTATTTATAACTTTAAATACTAATGTATTACTTGGTTTAAAGAACGGGTTTATGTGCTTTTAATAATTTTTTTATGGTGAAAAAAATAATTTTTTTTATTTTTAATATTTAATACAAAATGCCACATATTTTACATATGCTTTAGGGACCGGCACTGATGATGAGTAGAAGAATTTGTTAAATAAAAGGTTCCCACCATGTTAGAGCATCCCTATCGAGTATTTTTTTATTAGAGCCTTAAAAAATAATTAAAAATAAATATTTAGATGATGGATATGAGGATATCTCAAACTTGATAATTCCACCCTCAAAATTTCTCACATTATACTTTTTATATTTTAATAATTCTTCAACCCCATAAAAAAATTTAAACAAAAGTGAAATTTTTTTCCAACAGACACTTTCACATTCTTTTGCTAATTTACTCATTTGTAAATTCTTAGAGCCGGACATTTTTATAAATATAATCAGCTGCAAATATGGGCTTAGTCCACTTCGTCTAAGGACCGGCTCTACTATTTAAGGACTATCAAGCTAAGTATCACTGTATCACCCACGTAAAATACCATGCATATAATTAAGAGAAAAAAAAAATTTTTAAATATCATATTTTGAACTGTTAGTTCAAAAAATACTATTTCATGTTCTGTTTCTAAAAATACTACAAAAAATTATATTTTCCGAAATACCATAAACACTAAAAATAATTCACGACCAATGCGCCAGGTAATTGTAAGTAGCGAAATGCTTAAATGTTTGAAAAAATTAATCATTTTTTGAATTTAGAAGTATTCTTAGTTCGGTGGTTGATCAAGGGTTCATTAATGTTTCTACACCAAAAAAAAAAATTAAAGTTTGGAGATTTTCAGTTTATGTAATTACGGTTTGTGCATATTAATGAAATATATTTACAATAAAGTTTAAAAGATTACACATTACAGTATATGCAAATAACATTCGATTTACATAGATTAAAATATATGTAGATCTTAAATATGGTGTAGGTAGAACCGTCTATAGTTAATATGTAAAATATGCATATTTTTGTGTTTTTCGGAGTCTTTATCTTGTTTATTCTCATAATTTGTGACAGAAATCCATATGATAACAATAAAAAACATATTTGAAGTTGTGATATGTTGATAATGGTAATATGTTTTATGCTCAAATGTTATACAAATAGAAATTTATTGTTATTAGCTTAGTGTCAAACTCTTCTTACAACTTATTAAATGTCTCTTGTATACCCAATAACAAAGTCCAAGAAAGCATGCAGTAAATAAGCATTAACCCATACCCTAATGTCTAGAACGCATAATCGGAATCTAAGCGATTTTTGTAGACGATACAAAGTAATACAATATGTTATATATATATATATAATAATAATAATAACATATAAAATAACAATGAATTATAAATAATAAAATTTATTTTATATTTCTTATCGTTATTTTATGATATAATATGTCAAATGATTTATAAAAAAGAATAGAGAAAGTGTATAATAAACCACACTTTGAAGTGTTTGTTTCAAAAAAACCACTTAATGTATTGTTTTCCAAAAATACCACAAAAAATTGTGTTTTCCAAAAATACTACAAATTAAACATTAAAAATTTATAGTTTTAAGAGTTTAGTTTTGTGGTATTTTGAGGGATTAGGGTTTTAGAATTTGAACTTTAATTTTACTTTTGTGGTATTTTTGGAAGACTAAATTTTTTAATGGTATTTTTAGAAAGAAAAAAAACTTATGATGATATTTTTGGAACTTATGATGGTAGTTTTGGATCCTACACTTCAAAATATGATATTTTGGGGAATTGCCCTTAAAAACATTATAATTTTTATTAATTTATTATTATAATAATACAATAATACTTTTAGATATAAGAATCTAATGCCTAAGTGATATTTAGAGGGACGTTTAAAACGTTTTTAAAAACACTCTGATCATAGCTTCATAATACGTAGTTATAGCGAGCCTCACAGAGAAATTGAGAATATATGGTAGCTGCTGGCTGATCACATCTAACTTTTATTCATAATTGATCAGACGATAATTGCGAAATTATTGCGAAATTGAAAGGAAAGGAGACAAGCTTTTGACTAAATTGTTGCCTTTTGTGTGTGGGGGATGAAATGTCTATCAGTGACTCGTATCTTCATGATTGGTTTTTCTGTTTTTATGGGGTCTAAAATTATAGTAAATTGTGAAATAGAAATACCCTTGAATACCATATTTTGAAAAAAAGTTTCTAAAATATCACTTTAAAAAAAAAAATTTCATATTCAAATTTTTGAAATATCAAATTTATAAAAAATAATTTTTAAGGATTCATACTTTATATTTTGGGGCTTTCGGTTAACTAATCCATATTTACAGTTTAGTTTTGGAGAAATTGTTAGAAACACCACCTTTTAAATTACATTTTTCAAATCTACCACTCTTTTTCTTTCAAATGTACCACTTTTATGATTTAGTGATCGTTTAGGATTTTAGGTTTTAGGGTTTAGAGTTTGGGGTTGAAATTTTGTAGGATTAAAGTTTAGTGTTTAATAAATATTTGGGTTTAAGATTTAAGATTTTAGGGTTTATATTTTGGGGGTTTTAGGGTCAAAACCATTTTAACCCTAAACCCTAAAATCATAAACCCTAAAACCCTATAAAATATTAAAAAAACATTTTTAAAATATTTAAAATTGTAATTTTACTTCAAATGAGTGAAAAATGGTATATTTTGAAAAGTGGTATTTTTGCAAATCCCCCTTAGTTTTGAAGGGTCAAAGTAAATTAAAGTGGTATTTAAAGATTTTTTCTGTTTTTTCAAAGTGTGGTATTTTTAGGATTTTCCCATTTTGAAAGTCACATTTAACTTTATTTGTCCATTTTTGTAATTTGTTCTGAACTATATATATATACTATATATATATATATATATTTTTTTTTTTCTGTTTTTTCCTTTACAGTTAAATCAACTAAATTGTTTGATTAGGAAATAAAAAAATATTAACCCACGTGTTTTAATTATAAACCCCGTTAGAAATTCGGTAGAGTCCTGTCGAAAACTCATATTAACAACATTACACTTGATCGGTAGTGTCCACTTCTGTCACATAATAACGTGGGTTGATAGGATTGGTTGATAGACAAGAAAGTTCAATACGCAATACTCATAACTAGAGTAACATTAACCAAATCCAAAAGGAAAAACGATAAAGGAAGAAATCCGAATGTTGATGATGATGTCTAATGTTGAAAAAATACTTTAAATCCAACTTAACAAAAAAAAAAAAAAACAGAAAAACAAAGATTCAAAAATAAATAGCCAGTGAGGATATAAACTAACATGACATCCTAAACACCAATTAATCTTGGTTATGTCCAGGATCGTTTGCTTCATTTTCTTCTTTTTTTTGGGATGATATAGTGAAATCTTCATCAAAAACTTAAAAAATCATAAACCACATAATTTAATAAATATATTAATAAATTATATATATTCAACATAAAAATCAAAAATTAAATCTACAAATTTTAAAATTACTATTATACTTTTATGGTTTTGTTTCATCACCATATATATATGTGTATTCTTCACTAAGAATTTTCTCTAATTCATCGTAGTGAAGTTTTCGTGCTTCTTCTTCTGTGATCCAAAACTATATGATCACATAACTGTTTAAGAAATCAAAACCGACGGTTCAACCAATTGGGTTGCGGGTCCTGATGAATTTTAACGGGTTTTTCAGTTTTTTAATCATATATGAAAAGGAGGGAGATAGAGGAAGATATTACACCAGCGAATATGAGGCTAACCAGTGGTGATTAGGTTAGAATCGCTTTAGGAAGGGAGAAAAAAAAACTTAAGTGCTTCAACTTTGTGAGAACTAAACCAAGACAACCATCCAACCTTATGACTATTTCCATTGATTCTCAACGTAACGTAACAATCATTTTGCAGTTTTTTCTGACTCCTAGCTTGTTCTAGATCTATGTTGTTTAGCTTGATACCACCGATACCAACCACCTGGCAATCTTAACAACATCCAATGAATTATCATCAATTAGGCGACTTATGAACATTATATATAAAATTTCTCTCCGAAACTCTTAAAACACAAAACAAGACAAGAAGACCATAAGTTTTCTTGGTGGCTGTCAATTTTTTCCTAGGATAATCAGACAAACTTTTAGTCTCGGATTCCTTGGTGAAAAGAAAATGTAGATAATTGTCCACCAAATCTGATAATGATAACAACAACATATCAAAGGATCTTAGAGCACCTCCACTGGTGGACTTTAGGAGATGCTTCACGCAAATCAAGCTAAAAAAATAAAAAAAACAAAAATTGATAAACACAAATAAACGGTTCCTAAATATGGGTTGGAAGCAACTGCTAAGAAACCGTCCCTAAGACACGTGTCTTTCTGTGAATGAGCGCTCATTTTTTTCTTCCCTTTTTTTTTTTTTTTTTNTTTTTTTTTTCCCTTTTTTTTTTTTTTTTTTTTTTTTCTTTCTGAAAAATGAATTTTAAAAAAAAAATAAAAAGAAAACGAAAAAGCATATTTACAATAACGAAAAATGTAAAAAATAATAAAAAAGAACATTAAAAACATTTAAAAAAAAAAACGAAAAATGTAAAATAAAAAAAATTACAAAACATGAAATAAAAAATACAAAACATGAAAAAAAAAATAACAAGAAAAAAAAAGGTACAAATAACAAAACAAATGTTACAAACAACAGAAAAAACTTTTAAACAATTTATTGATATTATAAAAAGTCTTATTTTTATTTAAAATATGTTCGGATATTTTTTCCGATTTTGTGAAATATGTTTAATATCCGGTGAAATGTAAAATATTTGTGTTTTTTATATGTAATATAAGTAATTTAAATAAGTTTTTATATTTCTTATTTTGGATTAATAAAAAACTAAACAAAAATTGAATTGAAATAAATTTTTATGATATATATTATTATTTTTATGGCTTTATACCAAGATGACGTGTCACTATTGGAGGAGTGTTTAGTGATAAGTTCTTAGTGGAGTAGTTAGTTTAATTTAATATAAATTTTAGTATTATTTTAATCATAAGATACTCTTGCAAGTGTCAGGAGTAAAGGTGGTCTGAGCTACATAGAAATGCAATTTCATAAGACCCGATTTATTTATACTAAGAAACACATCATTAATAAATCGAGAGAGTAATGATGGAGTTTAACAGAAAGAGATAGTGGTAATGACGATGAGGAGGATAATTAAGCTTTGAGGATATGATCATCCATATCAAGAGCAATGCTCTTGACGAATTTCATGTAGTTGCTTGGTTCATGGAATTCATCTTTGCGCTTCTCCATCCCATATCATGTTTACATAAGATTATTTATGCGATTACAATTTTGAAAACAATTATAGTATAAGGTAGTAAATTGAAATAGAGAAGGTTAAAAGTCATTATATAACATTAAGAAACATTTATAAACATTCATAAGCCAAGTTAAAATATATATATATTTAAAAGAAGGGAAATTATTTAGAGGTATATTGAAAGAATTTATCATAAAATGATATTTTGAGAATTGATTGTAGTCTAATAGTAATAGTATTCCTAAGTACAAATAGAGTAGAGATCTAAAATACAAATTTAGACTTCGTCACGTATGTTCCTGACGTCGCCATTTTTGTAATTATACTTAAGTTTTTGCTTTGTTCTGGTTCATTAAAATAACACTCGTCGTCGCCTTGGTTTATATAATTAACTTCACGGTTACAAACATGGTTTCTACCGTTTCTTTTAATTTTGATATACTGCATGGTGCATGCTAGAATCTTCTCCTCTTTTTTTAACCTGCTGCATTATTGAACTGTATGTAAACCTGCACTATTTATTAATATCACTGCCCATGTCAAAAATAAGTATTATTGGGCCATAGAAATGTTATTTTAATTCGTAAAATATTATCAATCACGTTTTAATGTGGGTAGTTGTCACAGTAGCCTTTAGAAAATAATCATCTTCATATCATGCCGCAGACAGACACTATTAATCGTGAATTCGTGATAAATATCGCGTTTTATTATTTTTTTTATCAATGTTTTATCATATCTCCACTAAACCACATATTGCATGGGATACGTACGAGCAGGCGTTTTAAAACTCATACTATACAAGTTTGTTTATTTAGTATTACTTAAAGCAATTACATAGATGTATTTCGGGTAGCTTAAATTTTTGACGTGTGAGATAAATATTTGATATTTTTGTATTTAATATTGTCAATCATTGGTCTTTGAATTCAATAAATTTGTGTAGGTAAAAAAAGAATAATAAAATGTAATATCAAGTTGGATCTAGTAATACAAAAAAAATAACTATCAAGTTGGTGAATTATGAATTTATGTGTTCCATAGTAATCTGTCAAATTAATACTCCAGTTGGAGCATGGAGAGACCTAACATCATAATGAATAAGTTCAAAGCAATTTTTATAAATTATAGTCGAAGAGTTTGGAAAAACAGTTTTGCAATGCTTTATTAATATACAAGTCTCACACTTATTATTTTCAAAAGACATAATAGAAAGTAAAATCTTAAGAGCATAGTTGTGAGGATTTCCAAGTCTAGTATGGCACACCGAGTTATTAACATAACCAAAGAATAGGGTTAGTATCTTGAAAAACATAAAGACCATCATTTGTTGAACCTTCTCAAAGATTTAATATCCTGAAACCATAGATCACTAGGACTGAAAATAGCCAAGCACCTCAAGATCTATAGTAACCATTTCAACAAATAAAGGATTGGAAGTAAAATCAAACATAAAGAAAGCTTTACACTCTTTGTCAAACAACTCCTCTATAACAGGCATATTGTGTCGATTTGAAATAATCACTTTTCCAGTTGCAGGTTTAATATTAATTAAGCTTTTATCAATTGTCAAATGATGTAAGGCACTAAAATCAACAATGACTGGTTTGTGAGATTTAAGAGAAAGTAAGGTAGTACCCAGAGTCTTTGAGAGAAGCAAATGATTCTGATGAGGGACGAAGATCAGACTTCTTTACAACGTCATCTTCAAGGGAAAATACAACCATTGCTTTTCCCGAATCTCGAACTTTTGAAGACTTTGGGTGATGATGAAGAACCAAACATTTTTCGTCTGTACCTGGCCTCTTGCAGTGATCACATCAGAACTTGTTGCGGTCAAAATTTTGATAAATACCTTTGTTTACAAGCTAACTCAAATTGTTTTACCAAACAAACTCGTGGAACCTTCTTTCCTTAAAATTCATACAAACATCATTCAGAGAAGGAAGAGTGTCTTATCTAAGAATATGATGAATAAGACCTTTAAGAGTTGTTGAGAGTTGAGAGAAGCCCAAAAACTTGTCTTGTTAACGCCTTTCATTGAGAAAATTTGGACCTGTTGATGAATGACAAAGAGAGTTTCAAGTTCAGCACAAACAAGCCGAGGTTGAGGTACGAAGGTCTCGGCTTGAAAAAGTCAAGCAGAAACCAAGCTTCAAAAGAAAGGTCTCGGCTCACGAAGCATGGACTAGGAGCCGAGGTTAGCCCTCACGATCTCGGCCTGGGTGAAGAATCATATGCCGAGATGTGCCCTCTGGTTCGGCACAGAGCATTCAAACACTTGCATTCTCAACCAATTTGGATATTCCAATGGGCCTAGCTCGTGAATTACATATCATTTGTGAGTGGAAAGGTCTTCATTACGGCCCATGGGCCAGGCCAAACTGAACGGAAACGGCCTATGAAGATTCATTTGATTATCTTAGGATGGATGAGATCGAATCTTAGAGATAGCTCAGATTATAGAAAGATATTTGTGCATGTTCACTTTCCATTATTTTCGAGGGTCTTAGGCCCATGCCAACTAGTATAAATATACTAGTTCTTTAGCCTTTCATTAACGAGACACAAATTTTTTGACAAGAGAACTGAGAATTCTCGCCAATCTTTGTACTCAAACACACAACAGTAAAAGTAACACACATTCAATCCAGTTCTTGATTCATTCGTTCATTGAAAGTCCTTTGAATTCCTAAAAATTATAAATACTTTATTGTGGTGTTTTTAGCATCCACATTTACCGTATAAATTTGATACTATATAAGACATATGGGTTAGATATAATTCAACTAAATTATAAGATCCTTCCATGTTTGTTATATCACATGTTAATTAACAATGATTTTGGATACACGAAACCATTAGTTTTTGCCTTAATGCCAAGTTGTATTTAGAAAAAAAAACTACTAAGACATAAGCGCATTATTACACGACAAAAATGTTAGCTATTTTAGAATTCAAAAACAACATAAGTCATTTTGCATTTTTTTTCTTAAGATAGATGGATAATTTTAGAAACCCGACTAATTAGCTTATACCAATATATATGATGTAGTTGATGAACTAATTTTTTAGTATTAAGTTTTGTCCACGCGATTCAATTGTCAGAAGAGATTTGTTTAGTTTTTGACTCCTTATTCTTGATCTATGTTCTTTAATTAGCTTGATGTCACCGATACTGGTCACCTTCGGGAATATTATTAATTAATCTTCCAACGAGTTACCATTATTAGCTAGGCGACTTATGAACTTTCAAAAAAAATTCTCCGAAATTTTTAAAACACAAAACAAGATAAGAAAACCTTAAGGTTTCTTTGTTGTTGTTAAAAATTTTCGCAATAATTGGACAAGCTTTTTTTTTTTTTTTNAATTTTTTTTTTTTTTTTTTTTTTGAAATTTAATTGGACAAGCTTTCAGTCTCAGATTTCCTCGGTGGAAAGAAAAGGTAACGTACAATTAATCCTTGTCATAATTATATTATTATTTGTTTCCCTAGAATTTTGTTTTCTTTTTTTTTTAAACAAAAATTTTAATTTCACTTATAGATTAGATAGGAGGCTTGTGACTCACTAAAAACTTAGATTTTCGTCGGTTATATCTTTCTTCTGATGACCTTTGTAGATTTATTTTTTTGTCAACAATTCAACAAAAATCTTTTCCTTTAGTAAATACTAAATATGAGATGATGAAACAAAAACTAATACCAATATATGACCAATAGTAAATAACTTAAACAATAAAAAAGTGTAGATAAAATTGAACACTGAATCTGATAATGACCACAACAAACAACATAATGAAGGATATTACGTACGAAGCTACATTGAAATATAACTTCATAGACCCCATTTATTTAGATAAAGAAACACACTAATATATCCAGGTAGTGATGATCATGGAGTTTAACATAAAGAGATTATAATGATCGATGATGAATCGACGATGAGGATAATTAAGCTTTGAGGATGTGGTCGTCCATGTCAGCAACAATGGTTTTGACTAATTTCATATAGTTGCTTGGTTCGGGGAGTTCATCGTTGAGCTTCTCCCAAATCATAGTGATTTTACAGACGCAACCTTCTTCGGATTTGGGAATAAATTCAAAGATGACATCATACACTTTGAGGTGCTCCATCACATGACCTTCCAATCCTCTAAACGTCATTGTTTTCTTCTCATCATCTATTTCTCTCCTTTCTTTGTAGACCTCCTGCTTTCCATCTTTACACACATGTACTCATTAATCATAAATCTAAGGTAGTTAATTATTGCATAAATCATCTTTCATAAAATTATTTATGAAATTACATAGTTTAGTACTCCTTCTATTCCATAAAGATAAATTTTCTAAAGATTTCACACAGATTAAGGAAACAATTAATATTACACATTTTTTCAGCATTACACATTTTCCAATAAATCTAAACCAATAGTCATGCTTGCATTGAAAACAGTGAAAATTCATCTTTTTGAAACATAATTTTTTCGTAGAAAATTCATCTTTATGAAACGGAGGAATTAATATTTAGGAAAATTTCCATCATAAAAGTGATATTTGAGAATTGACCGTAGTTTAGTAATGTTCATAAGTATTCATAGAGCATAGATCTCGATCATCTTGAAAAAATCTCCTCTCCTACAAATCTAAATACTAAAAGATCGATATGTCATCTTTCCTAAAAACCTAGATATTAAATGATCGATTAGTTGTTGTTGTTATATGGAAAAAAAAAAAGTAGGGTCATGTTCCAGTTTTTTTTGTATTTATATACACGGAAATTCAGATGTATTATCGATCTACAAAGTTAGAAATTAAAGATGGCTCATACGCAAGTTTTCTCTTCCGATATCCTAAACTCATTTTTTTATCATTCTCCTTGTATTGTTTTAGCTTTGTCCAACGATTTTGTCAATATCTATTTGATCTAACCAAATAATACATGTATGTTCATATGTTCATATTTTATTTTCTCTTATATAACATATATAGACCGATATAATTCCTAACCTAATTGACTAATTCCAAACCCTAGTTTCTGTCATGCACTTTATTTCATCTCAAATGTGTGTGCATGTGTGTGTGTATATATAATTAAATAATGAGAGAGTATAAGTAATTGTATACCGAAAGTATAGTTCCATATCTTGATACCGCCGTGAGAGTCCCATTCGCCGTCCTGAATGGTAATATTTTGGATGTGGTGGCCAATGGCGTCAGGGATGACTTGGTTCTCGTTCCTCCACCTCTTATAGTGTTTCTCTACCGATCCCTTCAAGGGAACCTCGGTCACGTATGTTCCCGACGTCGCCATTTGTCTCTCTCAACTAATTTTACTCAGTTTTTGCTTTGTTCTGGTTGATTGAAATAAGACTCGTCGTTGCCTTGGCTTATATAATGAACTTGACGGTTAAAATCTTTGTTTCTACCGTTATATTTGATACTGCATGCTTAGAATCTTCTCTTCTTTTTTCTTAACCTGCTACATTATTGAACTGTAAGTTTCTAACCCTACACTCTTTAATAACATCACGTTTTAGTGTTGGTAGTCAAAAGTATGTATCATTGGGCCATGGAAATGTTTTTTTTTTAGTAAACTTATTCTCGACCACGTTTTAATGTGGGCAGTTGTCACAGTAGCCTGTAAAGACACTAATCGTGATAAATATGGCGTTTCTGTTATATATCCGCATACTGCATCACACTTATATGCATACCAAACTACAAATAATTGTACTGGGATATGTACAAGCATTGTTGGTGTATTATTCTCCTCTATTGTCAATCCTCAAAATGTTTATCTTAGCATTATATTGAGTTGAGACATAGCTGTGAAAGTTTGAAAACGCTTAAAACACGGCCTTTAAAATTATGACATTTGTAATAAGATTATGACTCGCACAAATATTTAAAACATATTTTAATTTCATATCTAATTCACTATATATAAAATCATAATATTTTTATATTCTCATACTAATTTATCTTTTTTATCTCTAAGAGCCCTTGCCTGTTATGGCATGAAAATTGGTAAACATAAATGAGGCTTTTCTTTTGTCTAGGATTGTTTATTCCATGCCATAATATGTTGGTACTCATAATATGTTGAAGGAACAAACATTGTTCTTGTTTACACATACAAAAGGTGGACGAAGGGGAATATATGTTTATTTTATGTAATTTTATGTTTCTATAGATAAAAAGGTCCTAACATTTTCACCGAGACTGTTCTTTTTCACGAGAGATTCACCCGCTTCACTTTGTTTTGAGGGGGCATTATAACTCCGATTTGGAAAGATAAGGTTCGAATCCTTGCTGCCCGAGGGACTAATAACCAATAACCATACTCATCCTATTCAAAGCCTACCAATTATTTTTCCTTTCCAAATGTGATATATTAGTATATACTACAAGTTAAAGTGTAGTAGTCAGTTAGTTAGATCATAGATTCATAGTATCGGGATAGGAAATATAAATCAAAGACACTCGACCGATTTGGCAAATCCCACTAGCTAGATTTATGAATCTATAAATGACAAATTAGTTCTATATTTATCAAACACCAAACTCTATATATGTAAAAAACATAATAATTAACGTATTGGGCCTCGTATTGGGCTCTCGTATGTAATACGTTAGGTTAATGTGTATATTGTAACTTGTATATAAGGCAATGCGTTCACACCGATGAATACAAGAAACCTTATTTCAATCAACTTCTTAGGGTTCTTGACATAACGATATATCAAACCGGATGATTGTCGTATAAATCATCAAAACATCTTACAATGAAAAACTAAACTTCATACAGAAATGAGACTCGACACGATCCCAATTATTATATATTAACATAAAGGGATGATGGTGATACGACAACCCTAATGAAGATGGTGTTGGTGATGAGATGATAACGATTAAACTTTGAGGATATGATCATCCATATCAGCAACCATACTCTTAACGATTTTCATGTAGTTGTTGGGTTCAGGGAATTCATCATTGCGCTTCTCCCATATCATAGTGATTTTACAAACGCAACCTTCTTCCGATTTGGGAATAAACTGAAAGGTACAATCATAAACCCTGAGCTGCTCCATCACATGACCCTCTAGTCCTCTAACCGTCAACGTTTTAGTCTCATCGTCTATCTCTCTTCTCTCTTTGAATGCCTCCTGCTTCCCATCTTATACATATTTTGTGTTCATTAAATCTCGATCAGTCATATTCATATACACCCGAGAAATTATGCAATAATATCTGACATGGGCTTAGTCATGCGCTTGTGATATATTGTGGTTTTTACCGGATTTCAGCCACAATATCATTCGTTTTTATCGA
>OVAF01002370.1:1478-16145 GCA_900406245.1 Odontarrhena argentea | reverse complement strand
TATTTCGGTTCGGTTCGGTTCGGGTCCAAAAGTCTGGATAAAATGCCCAGGCCTACCACCAACCAAAGTGTGATTATAATTAAAAGTAAAGTTCTTGTTCTGGATAACTTTTTTTGTGACTTTTAAGTCTACTAACTGGCGAAAATTGCAAGCTATAATTCTTTTAAAAGTCATTTGTTGAATCTACATATTTATCTTCCATTATACATGATACTACTTTCTCCAAAGTATGCAGTCACTACTAAAAAACAAGTTATTAGTGTGGCGTCAGTTTTTTAATATTATTCTTTAAAATAATGTTAAGAACAAAATTTATCATTGTAATATGCATCAATTATTAAAAATGATGTCAAAATTGCATCACTTATTTTATAAATGATGTTAAAAGGTAAACAACTTTAGTATCATCACTTTGTAAATCTGAGTTATCATTTAATTTATAAAAATAATGCTAAGATTTTTTAGTGCCAAAGAATTCATGTCATTTTTGTAAATAATACTATAATTCTAGCATCACTTAAAACCTTATGCTAACTTTAAAAATAACTGACACTAAAACTATTCATTTTTGTATTGAGTGAAATTGTGAATAACTAACTTTTCAAAGGATACTTGGTTTTGCTGCAATTTAAAGAAACCAAACAGAAAACCAGATAAATTATCTTCGCCACTCAATCAGTCACATTACGGGTCTAAGTGAACCAAATCAGTCATAGAAATCGAATGGCCATTAGATTGAAAAGAGTGGTAAAAAAAGAAATCCGAGCACGTAAAAATCATGGAATTAATCTATCAAAACAAAAAATTAAGTCAGTTTAAGATTTAAATTGCATAAAAAGGGTAAAGTGGTATGGACTTGCGAAGAAAAATTGATCCAAAATGACTTGTACCCTACTTCAATTATGTTAATGCAATAAGAAACTTCTAATGAAGGCATTGAGTTACACTCTAAAGATAAGATCGTACAAGGAAGGATTCATTTCCCCTTATGCAATGCAACCTCGGATACAACAAAATTGACAACCGCAATATTAAACTACTTGCATTATTTGAAATATTTTCATTTTTTTAAAAAGGTATTTAAGGTTCTTTTCATATACACAATGCAAGATTCAATGAAAAGAAAAGCCAAACAATGATACACAATGCAAGATTCAATGAAAAGAAAAGCCAAACAACGAAACTGAGACATTAGCAAAAAGTCTCTCCCTCGGACTTCATTCTCAATGTCTCGGTGCAAAAACAAGTCAAGAAACGAGAAAAAAATAAAATAAAGAAATATTCAGAAAAAAAGAAACTGTAAGTAGAAAATTAAGTATATACAAGAAATAAATAAATAAAATGACACAAGGGCCTAATAATAGGCTAGAAACTGATTTTAGGGAGGTCATGGAGGAAAAGTATATGGAGGAGCAAAACGGAAGAAGTGTGTCTTGTGAATCTGTACATCAGTGTATGAGGAAGCAAGAGTGGGAGAAACCTTGTCTCACCACTTTTCTCCAAAAAAAGGTGGGTAATTATCAAGGAGAATTTTCATATATGTCGGTCTTACTGTTGAAACTTGATTAACTACGTAGTCTTACTGTTGAATTTTTGAATTGTTAGTTTAGGAATTACTGTTGAATTTTCATATATTTGTATTTTTGAGTTGGAGAACCATGTGCCAATTGAAAAAAAACATCTTTAAGAATACCAATATAGTAATGAGCAAAGGAAATTGCCAGTTGGCGTAATTGCCTTAAATAAGGTAGTCAAAACGTGACTCCGAAAAATGTTTCAACAATATTTGCCTGCATATATATTACTAGTAGTAAAATACAAGCCGAATCGACATTAATGTTATACATACAGAACCCAACGAACGAAACAATAAATTTGTGTGTTCTGAATCGTTTACAACCAGCGATGAAAACAAGAAAAATTATTTTTTTTAGAATTATAAATCAAGAAAATATACTTATTTAATACCCCCACAGGTTATTAATCACAGCACGAGAAACTAAAAAATACCCCCCAAATAAATAAAAAGCAGAGATTTTAAGTAAATGCAGAGCAAATAAATACAAACATTTATGCTTTTGCGGTTACTTTGTCTCAAACTTTTTAATTTCCCAAAATCCCAATTGAACCGAACCCCAAAGAGCAAATCAACCTAAATGGTCAAACAAAACCAGAGCATTATTTGCTCTCGGTTTAGAGTTTGACAACTTCAGGGATAAAGACTGGGTATCGGTCGATACAATCGGACCATGGTCCGTCCTTAGGAGTCTTAATGGTACGGTTACATTTCCACACAGCGGAATTACATTTGAATCCGCTACCAAATGCGATCTGCCAAACTCGGTCTCCTCTTCTCATTTTCCCTTTAGCCTCGATGTAGCTTAGCTCGTACCACAAGGATGATGAAGAGGTGTTACCAAAACGATGTAATGTCATCCTTGAGGCTTCTACGTGTTCTCCTGATAGCTGTAGAGACTTCTGTAGCTCGTCGATCACCGCTCTGCCTCCTGCGTGGATGCAGAAGTGTTCGAAGGCTAGTTTGAAATCCGGTATGTACGGTTTCCACTTCGGGTTGAAGATTTTCCGACCGATTAGTGACGTTAGAAACAAGAGCTGCTCTGATGCCGGAAGGACCAAAGGACCTGTCCAATCATATTCATCCATCTTTAAGACACAACTCAACCATATAAATTTTATATCCAACCACTCTAATTTAATGCGACCGAATCAAGTAAGGTGAAAGTTTAGTTGAATGCCAACCACTCCTTAATAATATTTTGTTACTGTCAATAATAGGATTATTAGTTACCTATTGTGGTGATGTTAGCCTTCAGGGCTTCACCGGCAATGGCCATGAGATCTTTGGACAAGTTAATACCAATGTGTCCTTCTTTGTCTTCTTGCTCATAGACGCAGAAGTAAGACTTGTCATCAGCCCCACGGTGGGTCCGAACGAGGTGGCATAGCTTGTACTTGGCACGCCACCGGTCAGACCGACGGTTCGACATGAGAATGGCGGCAGATCCCATGCGGAAGAGGCAATTAGGGAGCAACATGGCTCTCTCATTCCCCTTGTAGTAATTAGGCGTTATGATCTCCGTGCTCACTATGATAGCATTTGAATTGGGATGGACCTGAAGTAGGTCGCGGGCCAGATCGACTGAGATGAGGCCCGCGCTACAGCCCATCCCGGAAAGATTAAAGCTCTTGATGTTACTCCTAAGCTTATATTTGTTGATGACCATAGCGGAGAGCGATGGGGTTGGAGAGAAGAGCGAGCAATTCACGATGAGGATATCGACATCTTTGGGCTTTAGACCTGTTTTCTTGAAGAGATCGTCCATGGCAGTGAATATAACCATCTGAGCCTCATTTCTAGCCGCTTCCATGTTTGGAGTGGGAGGAATGTAATGAATAGCCGGAGGTAAACAAGTCTCTTCACCGAGGCCTGATCGCTCGAGCATTCTCATTTGAAATTCGACACTCTTGGGACTGTCTTTGAGAATAAGACGAGAATGTTCCATGAAAGTAGCGAACGGGACGCGGCACGTGACGGGAGGCTTGTAGCAAGAGTAGTCCACAAGGTAGACGGTACGTGGCTTGGACATGAAGTAAACAGTGGAAATGAAAACAACAAAGAAACACGAACATAGAACCTGAACGAGGTCAAAATGAAGTGAGTTCCAGACCTCAAGGATCCCTTCCGGACCCATCCGAAGAAGCTCAAGGCCAATCATCGCCAAGATTGGGATCAAAACAAAGCTCAAGAAATGGTTAACCAAGTATTGGTACCCAAGTTTCACATACTTGAGCTTCACCGAGCTAGAGAACTCCGGCGTCGGTGCAGCCTGAGGCATCTTGGTGTAAGTAGTAGCCTTGTTTTTACAAAGTGCTATATTTGTGATTAGGGTTTTTAATGAAGAAGAGAGAAGAGAAGGTGATGGATATAAAGGCATAACAAGAGGAAGTGGTAGATGAGAGGAGTTAATGAAGAGACTAACGTCACCCAACGCTCTCTATTTAATTTTTTGCTTCTCACTCTTTTATTATTGTGAAACTATTGTTTACTTTTATTTGGTTTCTAGTTGTAACTAGACCAAAGCAAGTGATGAGAGCAAATGATAAGGACTGTTCCCTTTTGCTATAAAAAAAAATTAATCATATCACTAAGAAATGTTGTTGAGAAGAGGGAGAGAAATAAATTTAAAACAGCAGAGACGTGTCATAGTTTGATTTAATCGAGAGATCAAATTGTTTGGTAACTACTTTGATTTTTGAAGATCACGTTTGCCCGGTAGAAGCATAAAAAAAGTACTATATAAAACTAAATGTTCTTCTCTTTTTTGTCAATTAAGTCTGAGTACTACAAATGAAATAGAGTTTACTAATCTTTTTTCTGATGCATGAATTAAATGCACGTTTATAGGCCAAAAGTAAATTGGGTGGTACGTAAAAACTTGCTATGGAGTTTGGACCCATCATCACCCTATGTAGGTAGATTAGATAAACGTGAAAATCAGAGAATTTATGTGCGGATGTATCACCAAGTAGGATGTAAAATTTACTTCTAGATCTAAGATTTGTTCCAATCTGTTCCAAAAAATTCAAGGTTTATGAAAGGATCCAATCTGACCAAGAGACTTAACTTAGAAATAGTCGGTTCGAGTGGGTACTTGGTAGCGAGTCTCATATATATGTTATGGTCCCATTCTGATAGGATGTATGGATCTAGACCCAAAAACTCTTAGTATTTTGAGAAAAAAAGGACCCAACCTGTATTTTCAAACCGCAATTGGATCTTTCTATTCATTTTGTTTCGAACTAACATAATAACCCAATTATTGATTATTTATTGCGTTAGTTTTGTTACACGAGATGTTAAAGAACAAAACTGAAACATAGTTAAGAGGTTACAATGCAATTTTTTTACCCAATAGCCAACTAAATGTATCCCAACTAATAGTATATCTTACACTACCCAACTAACTATATCCCACACACACACACAAAACAACTATATCCCACACTCTTAGATCGATCATCGTCGGGACTCTTCATAAATTTTTTTTTATTATTGCACCCAAAGGGAAAATAAGCATTTAAAACAAATTTAGTGAACTAATAAAAAAAAAAAAAAATTAGTGAATACAACCATCCCCATTGTGAACCATTTTTCATCAAATCTGATCATCAAGATCTTCATAATATAATGAACATCACAAAAAATTTAGCCGGAACAAAACCAAACAAACATCATAAACATAAGAGAATAAATGATCAATCTTTAGTCTAATCCTGCATAATATAGTGGAATTCGATTCCAGATGCATTACTGTTACATGTCTTATGTGAATTTAACAATTTTCATTAAGTGAAGGATATTTGTGAAGAAATGATCAATTATAAAATATAATTTAAAACACTTTACATACGAAACGATATGAGATACAATTGTGGATTACCAATTCTTCAAGTCCCGGGCCCAAGAATTATTTGAAAGAGGGAAAACACGAGTGTAAATCGAGTAGTGGTTACGATGTTTGACTTGGAAAGTGCAAGAAGACAAATCTTATGATCCATACATGGTCTCGAAAGACACAAGATGGAATTCAAACAGCTAGTAGTTACAATGTTTGACTTACTTGGGATAAAACAAATTTTGAGATCCCTTGATGATTTCACATATAGAGACGATCCACCAAATACTCGGATAAATTCCAACTCTTACACTGTCGTGATTCTTCATTTTGCCCAAACATATAAATTTGGATAGGTTTCTAGGTTCTGGTCATTCTTGACCAAACAAAAGTAATTAATATTACATAAACTGTGATCAAAAGCTTCCTTTATATGGTTAGGGGTTTTCATAATCAAAAGATTTTATAGCCAATGTTTATGCACAAAAACTGGAGGGTTTGTTTCTAAACTAGAAATAAACACGGCCACATTTCAGACAACATAATTAAATCATGAATGCTAAAATGCAGAAACCAAAAATATGGATAAAATATTAAGAATGAGACGAAATCTAAAGTGTATATAAAAAAAAAACCTAGGCTAATCATCTCATTATCAATTAGTTCTAATTTAACAGTCCTTGGTTCAACGAAAATCAAAATCATCTGAATTCCAAATTGGTAGGATCGATCTGACCAAAAACTAATTATGTAATAGGATTTATAGAAATTTATTAGGATTCAGACTACAAATCATAAATGGGTGTTTCCTAAAATAATATATAAACGAGATGGAATCATTTGGTTTAATTTGATTTTTTTCAATTGATTATGAGTAAAATGAAATTAACCAGAAAAACGAATTGAGAAATTTAAAATAACGTAGGTTCTAATAATTAAAGAAAATGTAAATCGTATAAGTTTTCAAAAATAATACAAATTGCACCACTCATAGCACAAAGATTCGTTTTATTTACCGCTTCGAAGATGATTTTCTAAATATTTTTTAATAAAAATTTATTCTTAATTTTTTATGATTTTTCAAAATATCCGATCTACTTTATATTTGTTTTGGATATCTTAATTTTTCAATGGTATAGTTTATTGTGTAAAAAGTAAATTTTCAAAGGTGTTAGTTTCGTTATGGCTATTCTAGACTGACATGATTCTCATGTCCCAAAAACCAAAAATGTGCATTTTTCTTTTTCTTTCGAGATATTATGAATAGTCTGCTAAACAATTTCCTCAATCATCTTGATCTATTTAATTATTTTTAGAATAACTTTTTCTCGTAGATGCTTTCAAATTGATGATGAAAAACATCACAAACAGTCATTTAGAGACAGGTTTGGTTAAGGTTTTTTTTTTTTTCAACCACACTTTAATATCGATTGGACCACAACTGGCTGACCCAATAGCCATGTCCTGCATATTGCAGAGTGTGTAGGGAGCGGAGCTCGATCCCGGGTGCACTGGTGATTCTTGCTTCAGCGGACTTACCTCTTGCCACTTGGGCCAAGTCACTTGTGCAACCAATTAATATTTAGGCAACAAAATATTAAGTGTTATACGAAGATAAAATTGACCAAAAGATATTAGCAAGTAAGTTTTTTTTTTTTGGTCACGATATTAGCAAGTAAGTTAAGAACTTAAAATGAGTTCATAATGATTTAAATAAGACAGATACTTTTCTCCGAAAAAGAAAAAAAGAGAAAATACATTTATATAATTGACTTCGAATAATATGGATTGACAATACAAAAATGTACTGAGTTTGGGAGGCAAACAAATAAATTTTTGATTGTTTTTGTTTTTTGTGTCACGATTTTTAAGTGTTATATTTTTGTAAATTCTCTGACCATTTTGTATTTTCTTGTTAATATCCCTTTTAATGCGGTTTTATAATAACTGTCGTTCTGAGAAATTTTTCTCGTTTTATAAAGAATGTTGTTTTATATTTTCAATGCAGTTTTTTACATTAATTTTTTATTTTATCCCTATGATTAATAAAGAATACGAACGGTCAACTAATATTTTAGGGGTATAATATAAATTGAAATATATTTTTCTTAATTTATGTAAAAACAGTCAGAATGACACTTATTTTAGAACAGAGTGAGTATTACGTAAGATCTTCGGTTAGATATCTATGTATAGGAGTCATTTTCAATGCTTCTTAGACCCTAGTTTAAATATGTATATGAATAGGAATCCTTTGCAATGCTTCTTAGACAGTAGATTAAATATGTTCTTCCTTAATCATTCTAACTGAACTTAACATTTTTTATTTTGTCATGATATCTAGCTACACCAACATGACTCAGCTGTAAGCCTGTAACATTTAAAACATAGCAAATATACAGAGCATTTTACATTTGATTCAATTGAAGATTTTACATCAAATTGTCAACAACATAAATATAATACAACCACGGTCCCGCCGCACAAGGATAAGGTGATATGATCAAATCAATACACGGATTCAGACCAACCAGCTGCCAACCACCTTATGAGACGTTTAACAAATTCTATAAATAAATCTATCCAACCCTAATTCAGGTTGTAGGAATTAGTTGCAACTACATCAACTATTTAACAATTTTTGTCTATCGTTTTCTTTGTTATCTTACTTTTAATGTGGGTAGTAGAATTAATTGTTCTTTCTAGCACATAACTTATGTCTCGGTATAACCGTCCTAAAAACTTGACAATTTATCTTTTGATAGCTATGAGAGGACAACCTCAAAAGGAATAACTTGGAATGTTTTCAGTCAGGGGTTCCATCTTGAGAACGCTGCACAATTAATAAAAACAAGCTATATATTGAGGATTCTTGATATTATTCACATAACATCAAAATTTCAAGAAACTGGTGTTTTTGGTCTATGGAAGTTGGAAAAGCATATCTTCAATGTTTTTTTTTTTCCTATTTTCATGAGAAGGGATATATTGCCTTCTAAAAATTTGACCATTTTAACAATAGATTCTCACAACAATTCTCATTATATAACCAAGTGGTGGTGGGCTAGTGCTTCGACACTTAGGGAAAAATCGTCATGTGAGTCTAGTCTAGGCATCGGTTCCCCTCAAGCACGAAATTATTTAACAAATCTCATTTGACCGATTGAAATAGTGTCACGCTTTAGGCCCATTAGAAAATCCGGTGAGGACTACTCAACGACTACACTCACCCTACGAAAAATTAGTGAGGGCTACATCTAAATGTTGGCACGAGAGTAAAAGTGCCTGTTTAAAAAACCAAACTATTTATGCCCGGTTTTTAATTAAGCAGCTATATTGTATACATATAGTCTTTAGAACTGTTAAGATTTTAAATAGAATTTTCCAACAAGAAAAAATATTTGTAAATATTTAAAAAAAACACGCAATCTTTTTGTACACTTTTGCAAATTTACATAATACTACTATTGGATAATTGATGTAGTAAATCTATATAAGAAAGTGTTCCCGAACAAGTATGAAAAGAAAGAAAAAATAATGGAACTTTGGATAAATAATACCAAAGATATAAATGTGAGTTGTGTCTTGATCTTATACGTAAAACCATGAATACAGAAATGATTATATTTAACCATTTCTATATGTCGGTATCTCATTTGGTTTGGAATACGACTGATAGTACTGCAGGTTACCGAGTGTCATGCCTTGACTCGAAAATAATCATAGAACATGCAGTTTATCTATGAATTTCACATCAAATATAAATGTTTGTGATAAGTGTAAATTTTTTTTTTTGGTCAACGTGTAAATTTTCTAAAACATGCCAATAATATGATAATAACATGAGTGTAAATGTTTGTGAGGGAGTATTAATTTGTAAATGCGTTTTGGTACTTTTCATGATATCCATTCAATTTTTTTTTTTTTAACCAAACATTCGTAATCATAAATTTCTGTCTAAACTATTTATTCAATTTGATGGAAGATTGTTTACATAAGAAAATTCACGTGGACGAATGCGAGCCAAACGTACCAAACAATCAACCTTCGAAATTGTCTCTCATCTGATGTGGGAAAGAGAAAACGATGGGAATCGTCCTCGTAAATGACCAAACTCTTCTAACATAATGTCAAATGCCGACCATCCTTCAAGATCTTGGATAATATTCACCAACTCCATACAATCAATTTGGAAGCAGAGTGCCTAAATTCACAGTCATTTGCCCAAAGAGGGTCTCAAACTCAGAGTGTAATGAAGAAAATACTTCTTGTAATATCAGACCTTCCTAGATGAACAAAAGAGTTGCCCGGATATTGTGTATTTACAATTGTGTCCATTCAATTTACAAAATTTAAGCATTTATGCAAGAAAATTACTCCCTCTATTCTAAAAATATGAATTTTCTAGGAAACAAATTTGTTCCAAAAAAATGATTTTTTTTTCATTTTTCTATGTATTATTTATTAATTTATGGTAAAAATTATAGAATTCAAGAAGAATCGTTGAATTTTTTTTTTTTTAATTACTATTAATTTAGTTTTATAGGGAATTGTATAATCTAAAAAATATATGTATTTATCATGATGTCTTTCCGGCTTGGTTTTCTGAGCCGTTTTAAGTTCTTGCTTAAAATATTGTTGACAAAAAAAAAAAATATATATGTATTTATCATGGAACATTATTTTTTTTTATGATATGTGTGAAAAGTCAGAAAATTTTATCTTTTTAAAACGGAATGAATATTTGGTAACTTCAAATAATTTTACGAATATTATTGAACTGAGAGAAAACGAAGTGGTTTTCTCATTAGGATTAAAAATCAACAGTTTAGTAGCAATAATGAAGGGACGTATTATTGGGTGAGAATTGACAGGATTGATCATTAAGAAGACTCTCCTCCCAACTATATAACTCTATAAATTTTTGATAATAATGTCTTTGTAACAATTGGACCATTTGCATCCGTTGTTTTCCATCGACTATACAAACCAACCAACCTAAACTCCTAGTTCTTGTCCCCTAGCTTTTATTAGGATAATTATGAAAGCTAATCGTTTATGATTTTTAGAATAGCTAAGGATCCATCTTAAAAACTAATTCTGATCAAGTAAAGTGGTTTTTATCCTTTATAAATTTGGTTATGCTTCTCTTTTTGAAACGTTTTTATATGATTTAAAAGTGGTGACAAGTTGATAATCATCGCAAACACATGGATGGATCATGGGAGGTCGACCGATTATACCTTTTCCAAAAAACAAAAACACATGAATGGGAAGAGGGCTATAGCCCAAGGCCACAACTAAAACAGAACATCTTAGGGCCACTTTTTTTTTTGAAACTAAACACTAAAATTAAATTGAAAATGAAAAATTTGGCACCCACGAAAATTAAAACCGTCTTACAAAAGAAAATCATAACCTCTTGATATGTAAACTTGATGTAGCCGAAGCTATGATAAAACACAGCTCAGCCAAGGGATTCAAGGGAATCCTCGCTTGGGACCTGCTTGGATCGATTAAGAGGAATTTAATCAACTCTTAAGACCAACTTCTTGCTTGATGAATTTAATCAAATCAAAGACAAGGGATAGAGAATACAATTCTCCCTCAAAAGCAAAAGCTCTCTATTTTATAAATCAATCAACTCCCTCATACAATAGGCCTAAGAAGGCTATATATAATAAAATCATAAAAATCCTAAAACCGTAGGAAACCCTAATTATAATGAAAATAGGAAAATAGCCAAAAACACATAAAATAGAAATATTCCTAATATATTTCTGCATCAAAACTGGAGTCACTAATATAAAGACGTAAATTTATTCTTTTTATACTAAAATGAAATAATTAGATTTTACAAATTGTGATTACGATTTTCTCAACATAAATATATATTGGTCACATGACCAAAAAAAAAACATGGAAACAAATAATGATTGCTTCTTTGATCAAATCTTTTGTAGGAAAGTATCCGGAAAAAAGAAGAGATGAGTTTAAAATCCAAGAAAAATGTGGAATCGGGCTTGAGTCGAAAGTGATTGCTACTTGAAAGATTGTGAAAATTGTTTTCTTCACTAATCAGAAATTGTTTCACCGGTTGTTGGACGAAAAGATAGATACTTTAAGTAGTTAGTAGAGGCTCGAGTTGCCACATGTCCTCTCTTATTTTTCACACAAATATACACAAGGGCTTCTCATATCTTTTGTAACTATCATAATTTTGATATGTCTCTTTCCTTACTTAAAAATTTTAATTTATAAAAAGGTTTATAACGTTTTCTAAAATATCATACCATTTCGACTATAAATAGAGATCAAAATGAACATTTGCACTTATTCACCATGCCACATGTCCTCTCTTAACAATATTTCAAGAATAATAGTATTGTGATGTATTTTTAATAAGAAGCTTTAAAGTATTTTATTACAATTCTTTGATTATAAATAGTTTCTTCCATTTTCTTTTGTTTTTTTTTTCTAAATCATTATATTATTCTGTTATAATACAGAAAATTCATATTATTTGTGTAAATGGTGCCTTCACATACCAAAAAAAAAAAAACTTTGAATTATTTATAAATGTAATTCTTTGATTATACTCTATTTTATAGACCTTTCAACGAAATTCCTCAGATTTCTGACCAAATCGGGCTTTAAAGTGATGGGCCTAGAATTTCCATTCAATTTGTAGCCCAAAAACAACACATCGAAGCACCACATTTAAAGACCTCAACAGAAAAGTGTAATAGAAAAATAATCACACAATTTCAGAGAGTACTTAAAATCCGGTATGTGTATCAAAGTAAGTATTATCATAAAATTGTTTCAAGAAAGTGAGTTTTATGACAAGATCATCTACCTCAACCTCAAGCATGGGCATTTCATCAAGCTCTATCTACATCTTTTAGTAAGTTCACGTGCTTGAGAAACATGCCGCACGTACATAAAAAGATACACAAGAGCATGTGCCACCAAAAAGTAGTGGAAGAGAGTGGGGAGTGATAATACTACTAATACAGTATTAGTAAATGCCGTTCAAAAAAAAAAAAACAGTATTAGTAAATATACAATAATACAGTATACACACGTCCTTTGACTTTTCCTCATTCCCAATAACATTATTAAAAAATTTAATTTGTAATTTTATGAAATAGGAAAATGCGATACAGCTGTTATAAATATTTGGAGTTAATTGAGTAACCAGACAAAAACCAAACCCCTGACTTGTTGCCACTTCCGTGCAATCTCCTCTTTAATTCCCCACTCTCCTTTCTCTCTTCTTATTATAAACAATACTTATAAATTAGAAATTGTTTTTAAAAAATCCATAATTTAGTTAGAATGTTGTTTTGTGAATGCGCGGCGAATCAGCAGAGAAACAGTGAGGCCACCAGTTTCATTGATTTGTCATTTTCTCTTAAGATTCTGAGAATCACGACACGTCAGAAATCTTACATTTCATAGCGATAAGAACAAAGAACTGAATATTAGATTACACTTGGAGAAGAAACATTAAATAAAATAAATATAAAAAAGCCTCTATTAATAATATCCTTTAAAATTAAGAAAGAGATACAAAAAAGATTGCAAGTGGATGTAATGGAAATCAAAAACTCTTTCACTTTGGACGGCTCTAAAAGCACAACTGAAAAACCCAAAGCAAAGAGATTTAAAAACCAGAAACAGCTTCAAACTTGACAATCTTCTTTTAACCTCTGGAAGATAGAACAAAATCCTAAATGCAAAACCCGGCTTTATGTCCCGGAACACACTTATGTATGTCTTCTCAATTACTAAAACATCAAAAACCAAACTTAAACCCAAAAAAAAAAAAAAAACTCTTTTCTCACTTGAAAAACATACTTAAAAAAAACTTCCTATTATTAAGCTGCAAAACTTTTCATGGGGCAAGCAATGTTGCGGGGAGCCACTTGATCAAGGAAAGTGAAACTAGAGTCAGCTAGCTCCAGCTCCACGTCTGCAAAGTCGAAATCCGGTAGTTCACTTGGACCGCTGTCTTCGAATCCGTTGATATCATCGAGCAATCCGAAATCATTATCATCCGTGAGGAAACAATCGAAGTCGAGCTCATTTCCTCCACCTTCTGCAAAGTAACTCAGATCAGGGATCTGTAGATCAGCAAAGTTAAAATCGAACAACATTTCCTTGCTCGAATCAACACCAGTAGCAGCAGCAGCAGTAGCAACACCAACAGTCTCTTGTTTCTTATCAACATTGACACAAGTAAGAGCCGAGGCAGAGGTGTCTTGCTCAAGAGGAGCAACAGGTGAGGAGCGAGAGCACTGACTCGTCTCAGACACAGTTGTGGTCGATTTAGTGACATTCTCAGAGACAGAACCCACGGATTTAGCGACAACGAGGGCATCATACTCGACCTTCTTGACTTTATAAGCCATCTCAGCTTCTTCCTTAGTATCAAAAGTACCCAACCATCTCCGAACCTTAGTAATAGGATGCCTAATCTCAGCAGCCCATTTGCCCCATTTCCTCTGCCTAACCCCAACAGGCTTCTTAGCCAACCTAGCACGAGGAGCCACAGCCGCCTTCTTGTTAACAGTTTTAGTACTGTCCTGAGAAGAACTCTCAGTAGGCTCATGAACAGAGTCCAAGAGTGATGGGAAGTTAATCTCATGGACGATACGTTTCATTTTGGGAAGCTTAGGAAAGTCAAGCTCATCCTCATCACTAGAGGAATCATCAGTAGCATAAGGATCATTGACAATGATCCTGACTTTCCTCAAAGCTTGGGTCTGGGACAAAAGGTTCCTCTTGGGTTTCATCACACTCAAACACTCTTGCTTCCTAATGGCTACCATTCTCACTCTCAACTCCTCAAAAAAACAAAACAGAAAGACGAAAAAATCACTCACTCAAAAATAAACCTTCAGTATCAAAATCGAGAAGACGGGTCTCTCAGAATCTCAGCGAACTATGAAAAAGGAGAATTTTTGCTGCTTTATGTGAAAACCCCCAAATACTTCAACGCCAGAACAAGTCCTGAGAGATCATAAAAATCGATTTAATTCACAGATCTTCAAGAAAAAGAGAAATCGAAAATCGAATAGTAAAGATGATACCTTTTGGGCCTTAAGCGCATGGAAAGAGACGGAATCTGGAGAACAAGCCTCTGCTTAGAGCAGAAGTGAAGAGCGTTGGAGAAAGCAGCAGCACAAGATTTCAAACAAGATGATGAAGAACACGATGTGATCGGACAAGAGTTGTTAATCAA
>OVAF01002369.1:0-16146 GCA_900406245.1 Odontarrhena argentea | reverse complement strand
TGTTCTCCCTTGTAATCTCTTTTAATTTAATAAATCTTCAGTGTTAAAAAAAAAAAAAACATCAATTTGTAATCTTTCTTCTTTTTGTGTACAACAAAAAGAAAAGAAAAAAAAATTCTCTTGTCACTCTAAGGTGTTAATATAACAAGATGTTTTATTTATACGAACAAATAAAATAAAATTATACTTTATCCAATTATACAAAAAAACTGCATAAGTTATCATTTACATATAAATTGGTAAAACATATAATACAGTAAAAGAAAAATCACAATCTTAAATAACAAAACAAGTGTTTAACTAGAAATTTAGAGCCCTTATTGGAAATCACACATTGTGAAATGATTAGGATATCTTAGTTAAGTCGGGTGCGTGTAACTGATGAGCTAATGAGATTGTTAATACTATACTATAGTTTTATTTTGGGATTCTCGTATGTAGCAAATGGTGTTGTAGAGGAAAGATCAATGAACTTATTGTCATTGATGGTTTCAGTCAAGCTCATTTTGGCTCATTTTGCTCTGCTTTTATCTTCTATTCTCGAGCTGTGTTGATAGCGATACTCATATTGCCATTTTTGCTTGGTTTTATAAACGTAATATATAGTGAAAAGAAAAACCAATACAAAACAAAGAGAAGTAGTATTGTAAAAATGGCTGCACTAACACAAAGCAGAAACAAACAAGAATCCAATGTTGCTCTTTAAGTCTCAAGACGAAATAAACAAAATGATACAAAACTACATACCAAAAACAAAAGAATAATGGTTTAAGTCTCAAGTAGAACAATGATTTTAGTCTAATGCTTATAAACTCAAGGTGTAGTTGCGAGTTCTTGAAGTGCAAGAGGAATGGCTGGTCTCCATGTTGTTCCCTCAGGATTATCCATCAACGCAATCCCAACTTTAGCTAAATCTTTCCTAATTGCATCAGATTTTTCGTATTGTTTATTGTTCCTCGCCTCTGTTCTCTCCTGGATTCTCTGTGATACATGTTCCTCTTTCAGTCCAGCGCGCTTTAGTGCCTTCTCCTTTAGCTGCTCAATAACCTGAGGACAGAGGGAGGAAACAATATAGTTGGATACAAAATTAAAAGAGCAAAACTTAACTACTTATGCAGTAGTCGAAGCTGTTACCTCTGAGTAACTTGTGGGCATAAGTCCTAAGATAGAAAGAACATCTCTGACTGTTCTCTCCAGAGCCTTAAGTGACTCTTCTCTTCTTGCTTGCTTTTTCCCCTGAAAATCAAAATCATCTCTTTTAACTACCATTAGACTCGTAATTCGTATAAAGGTTTGTGGTCATAATTCATAAGAGTTACGTTTACCTTTCGGGTGTGAATGAGATCATTGATAGCTTTTAATGGTTCCGACATTGCAGCCAGAGTAACAGATGTGTGAAGATCATCAGACATCGAGGCAATGAATTCACTACGGAATGCGTTGATAGTTGTCAAAGTGTCTGATGGGACAGAACCATCGTCAAATGCCGAGTCTTTCTCGCCCAAAACACTTTCACAGTCGTATAAAGTCTGTCAACAAATGAAGGAGCATTTTTAAAGAATTCTAGTGAAGAAAAACATAACATGGAGAAAACTAGTGCCATAGCTAAATAAAATATCTTATCGATAAAAAGATAAGACATGTTCTCTATTCTTTCTATCAATAAAAGATGAGGAGGATTACCTGATAAAAGTAAAATACGCGTTCAGAAGCAGTCTCAAGAAGGATATCGGAGTAATTGATAGGAGATCGATAGTGAGCTCCCATTAGAAAAACTCTAAGAGCTAGAGGATGATAAAGATCTATAACCTGCAAGGTCGTTGAAACACAGACTTTAAACATGAATGTTAGATATAAGAGGAAAACCGTAGATCTGACCATGTGTTTACCTGTCTGATTGTGAAGAAATTCCCCAAGGATTTTGACATCTTCTCAGAGTCAACAGTAACAAAACCATTATGCATCCAATAGCTGATGTTGCTGCTATCACAAGCAGCACAACTCTGAGCAATTTCATTTTCATGGTGAGGGAATACAAGATCCATCCCTCCACCGTGTATGTCGAAACTATAACCGAGATAAGCCGCGCTCATTGCACTGCATTCTATGTGCCAACCGGGCCTTCCTCTACCCCATGGACTCTCCCAAAAGGGCTCCCCTTCTTTTGCAGCCTGCCAAAAAATTCAAAAGTCTTTTAAGATTCAAAATGAGAAAGCCGATAGTAAATGTAGGCTAAGTCTGTATTAGATACGTACTTTCCACAGAGCAAAATCTGCAGGATATCTCTTCCTCGTGTCAACTGTGACTCTCTCGCCTGCACGGTTATCTTCTAATTTTCGCCCAGACAATTTTCCGTATGATGGAAATTTGTCAACTGAGAAGTATACATCTCCTTCAACTTTGTAGGCATACCCGTTATCAATAATCTGATAAGAAGCATATTGCATATATTTTAATCACAATTTGATCAACTGGTTAAATAACATGAGGAACTAGGTGAAGTAAATATGGTTTAAAACCTGCTTGATCAAGTCGATGATTTGAGGTATATGATCTGAGACACGAGGTTGGGCAGAAGGATCTAAACACTGAAGCTGTTCCATATCTCGATCAAATTCCTCACAGAAACGTCTGCTCAAGCTGATTGGATCTTCACCTAATTCGTTCGCTCGAGCAATTATCTGTGAAATTATATGAGTCAGTTGCATACAAGAAAACCATATAGTCGCAGACAGCTTCGACAATGCCTCTTCAGTGAAACTTCAAACATTAGCTACATATCCTAATGATCTAACAATAACTCAAGCTTCAAAGGTAATCACTGAAACTTCTAAACAGAGCTTAAATTGTACAAGAAATCAAGTATCTCACCTTGTCATCAACATCAGTAAAATTTCGAACATAAGACACTTCATATCCGAGATGCTTAAGGTACCTGCCTAATTCCCAAACCAACAAAATCAAAACTTTTCCATAAACCCAACAGAAAAAAAGATGAACTCTTTAAGCTTTACTACTCCAAAGTCAATACCTGAAGAGAACATCGAACGTGACGTACACTCTCGCATGTCCAATGTGACTAAGATCATAAGCTGTAACACCACAGACATACATTCCAACTTTACCCTCAACCTTAGGCTTGAACAGCTCCTTCTTCCGACTCATCGTGTTGTGCAACCACAGCTCCTTCGACTCTCCACCGTCCATTTTTGGGTTTATCGATGATGATGATGATGAGAGAGCCGTGAAACAGCGACGAGGTTGAGTTAGCTTTCCGGGTCTCTGAGGAGATTGGATTCTGATAAGGGGATTGAATCGAATTGGAGTTAAGGGTCTATAGAATTTGAAGAGATTAAGAAGAGAAGCCATTGTTGGAAACACGATAAGCTTTTTTTTATGTTGAACAAGAAGATGAAAGAAAAAAATAGCGGCGAGGGAGGGACTAGCCAGAACCTCTGAAAACCAATAACGGTTTATCTAAACCGATTCGGTTTAACTGAAAATTGGAGAACTAGCAGCGTAAACTCTATGATCGAACCGAACCAAGAAAAGAAATCGATAAAATTCTGTAATTGGTATCCAAAATCAATAAACCCTACAGACGACAATTTTCTCTCTCTCAGTTCTTCTTCTTCTCCAATACTATCATCATTCGCTCCTGTGTTAACCCTTTTCCTCAAATCCTTTGTTGCTACCTCGTACGAGTTCGACATGGTGTTTGGACAAGTAGTGATTGGTCCTCCTGGATCGGGCAAGACTACTTACTGCAATGGAATGTCTCAGTTCCTCTCTCTTATTGGCAGGTTTTATCTTCTTTCTCTTCTGCTAGTTTGTAATATTGTAGATAATCACAAAGTTCCAAACTTTAGATTAAGGGAGTGTTAAATTCTACAAATTTGGATCACCCGTGTTTTTTACCTGATTCATGGTTATCTAACTGTGAAATTTTGTTGCCATCGTCTTTGTTTTGTAAGAGGACTTCTCTGAAAGTATATTTCTCTAAAAATTTGGTAACTTTCTTGGTGCAGGAAGGTTGCCATTGTTAATCTGGACCCTGCGAACGATGCATTACCGTATCCTTATTTATACTAAGTTGTTAGAAATAGATGAAATTGGTGAATAGCTATGGAGATTTCTTTCCAGTTGTGAGGAGTTGTTTCTTGACATTGATATTTAGGTATGATTGTGCTGTGAATATTGAGGAGTTGATTAAGTTAGAAGATGTTATGCTGGAACCTGCGCTTGGTCCGAATGGAGGTGAATTTCTCCATCTTGAATTTTTCGTTTTTCTTTTTCTTAATCTTATTGTCTTTTGATCACATTAAGAATAACTTACAGGTCTTATATATTGCATGGAGTACTTGGAGAAAAACATTGACTGGCTTGAATCGAAATTGAAGCCTCTTGTGAAAGGTTAGCTGCTCATTAATCTCTTTTTTTTTTTTTTTTTCCGTAATGTCTCTTTGTTGAAGTTATAGGTGTTGAAACATTTTGCAGACCATTACATTCTCTTTGACTTCCCTGGCCAAGTGGAACTTTTCTTCATTCATGACAGTACGAAGAATGTTCTCACGAAGCTGATAAAATCGTTGAACCTTCGAGTATGTTCTTTTCTCTTCTTGTTACGAATTCGCTAAACAAACCCTTTTAAGTGACTAATTTTGTTGTTGTTTTGCAGTTAACTACTGTGCAGCTAATTGATTCACATCTGTGTACTGACCCCGGGAACTATGTTAGCGCGTTGCTTCTCTCTTTATCCACAATGGTTCATATAGAACTACCGCACATCAATGTATTATCTAAAATCGATCTGTTAGGAAGCTATGGGAAGCTAGGTAACTATGGTTTAAAGATCTGTTATCATAGTTATCGATTTCAAAACTTACAGTTTAGACTCACTAACTACCATCTCTCCGTATCATTTAGCTTTCAATTTAGATTTCTATACTGATGTTCAAGACTTGTCATACTTAGAAAACCATCTTAATCAAGATCCTCGCTCTGCTAAGTACAGGTTTGATTCAAATATTATGCGAATACAAAATGTATGGTCAATAAATTACCGCTTAAAGGTTACTCTTAAATATCTCTTGATCTTGATGTTCTTATTCACAGAAAACTAACACAAGAGATATGTGGTGTCGTTGAAGATTATGGTCTTGTGAGTTTTACAACATTAGATATTCAGGTCTGTTATCTCCTCGCACTTATTTCTGTATCTCTCTTCGCAAGCATCTTGTAACCTCTTTTCACTACTTCGATTCCTTATGGTTTCAGGATAAAGAAAGTGTTGGGGATCTGGTAAAGCTCATCGACAAGAGCAATGGATATATATTTGCGGGAATTGACGCAAGTGTGGTTGAATACAGCAAGATTGCAGTTGGTCAGACTGACTGGGAATATAACAGATATCCTTTAAAAAACTTTTACTTTCTAACCATTGTTCCTTTCAATTGCTCTGAGTTGAGTTTTATGTCAGACAACAAAAGAGTTGTTTCTTTAACATTAGTGTTCACGGTTGCGGCTGTACAAGAGAAGTACATGAAAGACGAGGAAGCAGAAGATTGAGGAGTAGAGACAGAGCTTGAAACTTCCATAGAAGAAGATGAGCTTAGGACCAAATACCGGTTTATGTAAACCGGGTTTATTGTGTTTTGGGACTTCCGGTTAAGTCCAGTCAACATTGATTACACAATTAACGTTTGGTTCATGGACTAATGTTAATCTTGAGATGAGTAATAATAATCCCACCTCCACAAATGACATATGCATCCACCACAACTTCTAAATAAAAAAGTTTATCAAGATTTAAAACGTGAACTAGTAGCCACTAACATTAAATTAAAATAGAGATAATTTTCAAGTGATGTTTGATGATGATGAACAAATCTCAGTGTAATATTACGTATTAGTATTCGTTAATTTTAGTATTGGTCTCGCTTTTCAACTACTCACGTTTTTATCATTTCAATTTTTTAAACCGTGTATAGTCTCAACCCAATGGTATAAAAAGCTAAATGGTGTACAAAATGTTTTTCAACCAATCACGTTTTTATCGTTCGATGAGTCTTTACCGTATAGAAAGTAATGTCAAAATATGATTTGTAAAGTTTAAGCAGAACCTATAAAGTCGTAATCATGCTTGCAACTTGTATAGAGGAAACAGAAATCAACTTGTAATTTTATTCNTTTTGATTAAAAATAAAAAAAAAAAAAAAAAAAAAAGTCTTAATTGACGACAAAATAAAAAATCAGAACTCGGGTATGTCGGAAAATTCCTCAATTCTACGACTACTAGTGAGAAAATCAAACCAAAACTCCATGTCACGATCATCATACAACTTGGAATTATTGTAACTCTTTATCTTACTATCCCTATCTATTAATCCCTCCCAATCCTCTATCTTTTTCTCATCATTACTCGAATTATCTACCGATACAACGTCTGACCAAAAACTCTCATCGACAAAAGCAGATATATCCTCATACGACATCATTTGGCCGACATTGTTATTATTCGACATGTCGAATGTTGAAACTTCGGTAATACTATTAGAAGATTGTTGTGGAGAGGTTGCATCGACACTCGCATATTCTTTGTTGTGGCCAGTGATCTTCTTCTTGTTAATAATGTCTTTGGTGTCTCCGTCATTGTTTGAAATTTTGTTGAGTCTTTTCTTCAAATGAGTGTGCCAAACGTTTTTTATTTCATTGTCTGTTCGTCCAGGCAACTTTGCAGCAATTGCAGACCATCTATATTAAAATATAACAAACACACTATTAATATAAAGTTTTCTCACTTATTATTTTGTATAGATTTCATCAATTTATTAATTAGTTGAGTATTATTCTTTGTAAAGCTGAGTGAAAGAAGACAACTAACCAAAAAACTAATAATATATGGCATATGTTTTGCATTGATCAATGTGCATTTCTTGTTTTGTAGTAATACTCTAATAGTGAAGATTGTTCAGTTTTTCTTGAATTGTTAAAACAACAAAACTATGAAAACAACAAATTAACTAAACTATGAAAATAAACTAAACTGTTTGGTTTGAGACTGAGGTAATCACGGGAAGGAATCTCCTCAGCCCCACAATGTTAAATTACTTTACAATTAAATTGCAAAAAATAAACAAATCATTTATAATTAAGAAGTATATATACTGATCACAAGAAAAAAGAAGTTGAAAATTTGAAATAGGTAATAAAATGGTCGACCCATAAAACAGTTTGATGTCTTAATCCCTCTTAAGAACATTGTGGACTGACTAATGATTAGTTTTATTTTTATTTTAAAACACAAACCTGTTGCCTAAGACCTCATGTAGTTTGATGATAGTTTCTTCTTCTTGAGGAGTGAAATTGCCACGTTTAATATCTGGTCTTAGATAGTTGATCCAACGGAGTCTGCAACTTTTACCACATCTAAGTAAACCTAGAGAAAATTCACAAAAACAAATATCAAGAATCAACTATACATTTAGATTATCAATATATAATACTAAGAATGATCAAATGAAGGAAAAAGAATATTCACCAGCTTGTTTAGGAAGAGCTCGCCAATTAGAATGACCATAAAGATGAATATAGTTAATCAAGATTTGATCCTCTTCAGGAGTCCATGGTCCTCTCTTCATCCCCATTTTCTCACAACATGGTGCTCTTCCCATTTTCTTCTTCTTGTGTTATTACTCTCTCAAGAAATATGAAACTTTTTTTTTGTTTGTTTTTCAAAGTGAAAGTAGAATGATTCAGAAGGCCATGTGTTTGAGTTTTAATGAGAGAACTAAAGAAGCCAAATGTTTGAAGGAAGCATGCGATGTAGACGTTTAACTAGTGTGTTGCTATTATTATTATATATAGAGAGAGACGTCATATATAATAGTCATATTAAATATAATTACAATGCAACCGTGGGGCAACTCCTAGTTGAAATTTTTCTCATACTTTTGATTCCCACAGTCTAAAGTTTTCAACTTTTGTTTTCCTTTAATCCCTTTTCTAATTTTTTATTTTGATGAGGTTGTTACAATGCTAAGAACACTTAAGTATTTCCAAGGAGATTAAAATTAATATTCTATGAAGACTCGCATGAGAAAAAATATGTGACACATATAGAGCATCTCCATTCGTAGGAGACTCTTTCATTCAAGTCTCTTAAAATTATACTATTATGTCGTTTAGTTATGTAATTTAAGTTTAAGTTATTAGAAAAATTTGAACCAATTATGCGAAGGTAAACATCATTTGATATTCTTATGAGTTTCAAAGCTCTTTCAAATAAGAGAGTTGTTGAGAAAGTACTCCCAATAAAATTACTATTAATTAATGATGTACTCAATGACTTTGGTAAGCAATTACAGATTATTTCGAGACTTAGTTTCAATACTTAGTGGTTATACATATAGTTGAGATATTTTCACGTAATTATGACAACTGCATATGTTTTGATAAAAAAATAAAAAATAAAATATATATTAAGTTGGATTCAAACTCAAACAGTGACAAAAAATTACATGACGCATAGATGATATTTTATTTGAGTGGATTAAACTTAGACTATTTCACCAAACAGGCCAACTTAGATATTGCTTAATCGCATCTATGTATGGGCTTTACTTGGTGTATTAAGACAAATAGTATGTACTATTAGATGGGATATATCATATATATGCATGTTTTGTATGTAAACATATTCTGTTCACACATGAAAAAACTACTATGTGAAGTCGAGTGGGGAGAAAAGGTATGAAGCAAATAATAAGAAAATCTAAGAGAAGAGAAAGGCTCAAATTAGAAATGCATTAAAATGTCAAAGAAAGAGGCTAATAGTGGTCGATTACGATCGTGATCATGGCCCCAAAAATAATCAAACTTTTAATTCAATCAAAGCTTTTTGGGTGACCTATAAGTCAAATTTAAGAAACATTAAAAGTATCATACTTTTTATGTGCGCATATTTAATTATAATATTTTTTTCAAATTGTAAATATATAATACATACATAATAACTAAAAAAAGGTACGTACGTAGAGCCAAAACAATTTTTTTTCTTTTCGCTGAGTAGCCAAAACAATTGTTGTGTCAAGATGGATGGATAATCATGGGGACTATCGAATAAGGTACGTAAAGTGGTTCCTTTTTTTTTTTTTTTTTTATATAAATGATTTAAGATGGTGCTACAAAAAAAACACAAAATTTTGAAATGAGTTATATTACAAAAGAAATCATTTTGTCAATAATTTACTATGATTTGGTTACTCCTTTCTCCCCCCTGTTTACATAATGATCTGAATTTTCACGAATTTAATTAGCATGCACACACACCCAAGAAAAACAAATATCGTGTAAAGTATATTATAATTCTAGGATTTGTTTAAGTTTGTTCTAAATAAATAATAATCGTGTTATTAAATATGTGGCTCACTTGTGAATTGTGACAAGAAGTTATATGTGATTTTTTTTTTTATGAATAGTTACTATAAAAAGCTGTGACCCTACAAAACTAATTTCGTAAAGAATATGTATATAATTACTTTAGCAAATAGAAATTTGAATCCATGAAACCAGTGAATTCGTAAATTAGTCTACCAATGTTCTTTTGAAACAGTGAACTATATTTTTTTTTTCTTTTTTATGGTAAGTCATTAAGTAAATTAATTATAATTTATAACTATATATGAGAGCAAAAAATGTAAGAGATATAATTATATAAATCCAATAGTTATGTGGTACTTGCATGTTTGCATAATACAATTGGACAACCCCATTGTCTCTGTCAAAAGCAACTTTAATTGCATGGTGCTTGAAGTTAAATGTATGTAGACCAAATTTGTAACATTTTTTTAAAAAACTAAAACAAAACAAGAAGATCATCAACATATATATTCCATCATTACTAAGATCTTTCCCCTTTTTTGGCTTTTTCACCATTTCTTTTTGTGTGTCTCTTTTATAACAAACAACAATCCAATGGTGGAGTACCCATGTATGTTTCAAATGCAAGCTAGTATTGTTTGATATTTGATAAATCCAAATCAGTATGCTAATTGATTGTGACCTAACAAAATCTAAGCTTTTTTCGTGGGTCCAATTTATAAAAATACTATTTTTGTCTCTTCTTTCATTAATTTCCAGGGTCGGCTGAGTTACATTATTGATCATACATTATACATGCATATCAATTTTAATAAAAAAATTCAGAGGTGGAAGGGCTCCATAATTCTTTTCAAATTATAATTTTTNTTTGAAAAAACCTTTTTTTTTTTTTTTTTTTTTTGGTCACGAACCTATTTATCTCTGTTTATCTCTATTTATCTCTATTTTTTTTTCTTTTTCTTGGTCAACAAGAACCTATTTATCTTCATTCCAAAGAGATATTAGAATTTGGACTCCAATTATATAAACAAGATATAAACGTTAAAGCTTATCATTTCTTTTAGGGAAAAAGAAAGCTAGTACACAAGATTTGACCATGGGAAATACAAAGAGATAATCAAGTTTGTAACTTAAATAATTTTATACTCTCATAAAGTATTAATCAGATTCCACTTTGATTAAGTGTTATGATAGTTTATAAAGACCTAAACAAAAGTATAAACGAGGACAAGAAACCGTACCTTCAAACTTTTTATCAACAATTTACTTTGGTTTTCACCTAACAGTCTTGACTCATAAGTCCTCAAAAACTAAAAATTGTGGATTCATGATCTGTACAAAGACTTCTTCAAAATCGTTTCCAAAGTTTCACGGACCATAAGCGATATTAAAAGAAAGGTTTTTTAAGATAAAAAAGTACTTACATCCAATTAATATATATTATCGTCTTACATAACTAAAGAACTATGTAAATAGTCAAACTTTTAATTTCAAAATGTAATCATCTTTTTAAAAAAATAAGAAGCCAAATTTTTAAAATCGATACACTAAATCAGTTATTTTAAAATATGTAAAATAGCTAAGTCACTCGATCTTTATATCTAAGATAAAATTTTATCAACTTCAGTTTGGAAAAATATTTTTCAACGAACTCAAACTAGAATCATCAATAATATTTGATAAACGATGCATATGTTCCAATATGTCATTAGAGAGAGAAAATTAGCCGGAATCTTCAGTCGATTATGTTTCTATGAAAACATTAACAACTATCAATATTATTTTACCTTCATCTTTTAACATAGTTTCTAAATTTAATTCCATAATTTATTACTAATTTTGTTCAACAAACATTATGAATTCATGTCTATATCTATATTTGAGATAATTATCAACATTAATTAATATTTATAAAAATAAAAGGCTTAAATAATATAATTAATAAAAATTGGCCCTAAACAAATGTTTAATTTTAGTCTTCTTGGGCCCGGCCCTGCTTCTTATGTCTACACATCCCTTGTTTACACTTGACAAAAAATTTAACTAAAACAGGGAGAGCTACCACGCGAATCTTGTTCCCGTGCCACCATCGAGAAATCTGTCGGTATACCATCCTTTAGCCTGTACTTGAGACAAAAAAGGATTGAAGACATCGTTCATTTTGTCATACGCGTCTTGCAGTATTATATCATCATGGTCGCTGTATATCTTTGTCATTGACTTGGCATATGCGGCAACTAACCACCCTCGTAATGCATCTTCACCAGTTGCATCGTGCTCTAAGACCATATCGGTACATGACTTTCCGTGGCTTAGCAGAAATTTCTCTTCTGCAAACACTTCTTTTAGTTTCTGCAGCTGAGAAGGCTTCACGGCTTTATGCAGAGCCCTTCCTACTTTTACATTTCCTGCGTCTTGGATTGGTCTCTCGGGAAACAATAGGTCTTCTTGGAATCTTATATCCGGAGGGCTTGGGACTTTACCAGTCTGAAATAGATTCCAAAACGATACCTCTTCAATGTAATAGAAGAAAATAACAAGATGGTTTAGCAAGATTGTATAAAAATGATGCTATTTACCTTCAGAAAGTTGGCCACGATCAAAGCGGTTCTTTGTGGATTTAGTGTGTTAATCGGCACTCCTCGCATCTGCTCTACGACAGTACACACATGTACAACTGAGAGAATCGACCCAACCACCAACTGCAAATAACAGTAGTTATTAAGATAACCGAGTAAAAACAGCATTCTCAAACAGAGAGTAACGGATGAGCAGAAGGAAATTACCTTTCCCTCCATTGATGAACATACTGTGGAAGCCAGTTGTATCCCAATACCTATCCCAGCAACATTAAAAAGAGTTGAGATAGCTTCTCCTTTGGCAAAAATGTCACTTAGATTTCCTTCTTTGGCGAAAGATGAATAGATTGGTAATCTTGTTGCCCTTGCTGCAACTACAGCCATTCCCTATTTGATTCATAGAATGCCAACAAACCAGTAAAGCTGATAAATTTATGATATAATTAACTAGAAAGCTAACACATCTCATGGGTCTCCTGATCTAAGAAAGCATACACTGATGTTCTAAGAAAAGTTTCACATCAGTCCCATTTGGACAAAAAGACTCAAAACATAAGAGCTGATAAATGTTCTAAAAAGTACCTTAGCAAAATTCCCAAGACCAGCCATTTGAAGAAACAGATGGGGGCATAAAGGGGAAACGAGTTCCAGACCGGTACCAAGATCGTAAAGCACATCAGCTGAAGACATGAACTACATTTAATGGTTGACACAGTGAAAACATCAAAAGAAATAAGTACCTAAAGAATGGTCCATACCCAGAATCCTCCACCGCTTCGGCTCAGAGTCCATTCTCGCACCCAAATTACTACAAATCAGCTTTCCCACATGCTGCATCCCATCCTTCAAAATCTACAAACCAATGAAGTTAACAAAAATACTCTCTTCAGGACATGCTCAGAACAAGTAAAAGAGCTAACAAACTGAAGTAATTTCATACCCAGCTGACAACAGTTGCTTGAGCAGGTGTAGGCCGCAAGCCTGCAGCAAATAGCAGTGACTGCAATGGAGTAAGAACAAAAAAAAACTATCTATCCATTCCATTGCTACTGCAGAACAAACAAAGTTGAAGCTGGACTAGACATAGAAGTGCATTCCAAGATTCAAGAAGAAGACCTGAGTGGATAACACGGATAATGCAGCACTCGAGAGATGCTGAAGTGCTCGAAACTGTGTGTACCTAAGATATCCTTCATTCACACTATATAGAAAAGCAAAGAAAGATTCAATTTTTAAAGCAACTAAGCTACAAAAACAAGTCTACAACAACAGTTACACAATTTTGAGAGTCACCTGTAAGGATATCCTGAAGGAAAAAACTTGTTAAGGAAGGATTGAACAATCTTCTGAGGAACAGGTCTTGCATCATCAACAACTCTCATCTACCCAAAAAAAAAAAAACCCAACAAATGATAAATTCGCATACGATTCTACAAACTGAGAGCAAGATCAAAATGGGCAGACGAACAATGTAGTGAAAATGACGAGAGAGAGAAGAGGAGTTACAGAGAGGTGGCCATCGGATTCGAATTGGAAACGGTGAGAGACAGAATCCGAAGTCTCGAACCAGTACACAGGAGAATCTTCTGGAGTCTTCACCACTAAAGGCTCTTCCTTCTTTACCAACTTCACCTTCTCCTGGATTTTCACCAAAATTACCAAAATCATTCAATCAATTTAGAGAAGTGTAACTCAAATGACAACTAAAAAAGCAAAAAAAAAAATCAACCAGAAAATTCATTATATTCTCTGAGGAAGTGAAGCAGAGGCGAGGTTCGAACGGTGGTCGTCTCGTCGGAGTTCGAGTAAACCACCGCAACTGTAGTAATCTTGAGTCGTGACGAGCCCCAAGACGTAATCAAAGAGATGATCCTCCGCACGGCGTCGTTTCAAAGCGAGAATTTAAAAGCCCAAAGGGGTTCTGCTGGTATACAAAAATGGGCCTTAAAAGGCCTAAACGTGATAAATACGCGGCGAATAGTTATGGGGTCAATAAGTGGGTCCCATGCTTAGGGATCATATTTCTGGATTCTGGTCATCGCGTTCTCTTAACGCCACCGCCCACTTGATTTCTCTATTTCATTTTTTCTTCGTCTTCCCCAAAAAAAAATTTCAAAATTTAAAGTAAACAAAAGTGTGCACGAAGAGACGCATCCCGATTCATTTATATCAATAAAAGTTCTCAAAAAGTTCGTGTCGTCTTCATTCTCTCTGATTCTGTTGCAGAATCTAAATCCATGGCTTTCAGAGGTCTTAGCAAGGTAATCAAAAACCAAATCCCATTGTTTCTCTTGTTTAAAGTCTGATTCTTCTCGCATGCAAACTTTAGATCTTCAATTTTCGTTTCTATAATATGTTTTATAGAACAAAGTTTGCATTTATATGTGCTCTGAAGTAGGAAACAATCTATTGTAAGTTTTGATTTTGATTGAGTCCATGTTAAAAACGATCAACCCATTTCGATTCTATATTGAAGAATCTAATAAAACTCTGAATTTTGATTATATAACTTCTAGAAATCGAATTTTGATGGATTATATGTTTTGGTTGTGTATGATTGTGTTCAGCCAAATGCAACATCTGGAATGGGTGTTGCAGATCAGAGCAAAACCACATTTCATGAGCTTCAGAGGAAGAAGACTCATCGTTACGTTGTCTTCAAGATCGATGAAGCTAGAAAAGAAGTTGTTGTTGAGAAAACTGGGAATCCTGCTGAGAGCTATGATGATTTCCTAGAGTCTCTCCCTGAGAATGATTGCAGATACGCTGTTTACGACTTCGATTACGTTACTTCTGAGAATTGCCAAAAGAGCAAAATCTTCTTCGTTGCTTGGTTAGTTCTATAGCTTAGTTTCTTACAACGTTTTGATCATTCCATGAGCATAAAGTCTGATGAGTTTTTGGACTTTGTTATAGGTCTCCTTCGACTTCCCGGATTAGGGCTAAGATGCTTTACGCAACTTCGAAAGACAGGTTTAGGAGGGAGCTTCAAGGGATTCACTATGAGATTCAAGCTACTGATCCTACTGAGGTTGATCTCGAAGTCCTACGTGAACGAGCCAACTGAGTGAAATGCTCTGTCTACTTAAAACTTATGGTAATGTAATGAATAATCTCATTCGATCATATCGGAATTATCATATTCTTGTCAACGGATTTGTGTAAACACGGTTTCATGTTCTTAATGACAACAACTGTATAATCTAAGTAGATGTTTCGGATTGCAGCTCTTAATTCTTAGGTAACATAAGATCGCTTTGAGGTTAATATAATGCCATAATGGTATTGCAAATCTCTAGCATTGGCCCTTTAGGTACCAAGAACGGTAGGTATGTGCATTGTGGATTAGATGACTTGATCGTAGCCGTCGAATATGAAATTATTCGTTTAGGCTGGTTTAATATAATCTCACGGGTAAGGGTAGTAGCTGGATGTGGTATGAATACCGGAATAGTTGTTTCGGTTTTTACTGATTCAATTAGCTTGTGTAGTGTTTTAAGATAGCCAATTCACCCAATACTTTGATTCATTTTTACAAGTATATCTCGGGTAATTATTAGTATTACTTGATATTCTTATAGAACTTGATGGTAGGATTCTTAGACTAATTCCAAAAACTTAATTAGTCTAACAGTTTCTTAGAGGAGTATTAATTTGTGTAAAAGCTTTTGAAACTATCTTGAGTTTTTGGTCTTAATCTTGTGAAAGTTGTTAAGTGGTGATATCATGTGCACTATGTACTGTGAGAAAAAAACCAAAGTTTTGATAACAGAAAATCTCTTTGCGTACTCAAATGTTTGCTATTAACATCATCATTTCTTATCCCATCAGATTTGTTTTTTCTTTTCTGGCTGGGGTAATTTTTTTCACTGTAAAATGTAAAAAATGTTACCAAGTTCTGGAGGTCTTAAAGGTAGTGGAAATGACATAAATGCCCTCAATAGTTTGAGAAGAAAGTGAGATTAGCCCTGGGCATTCGGATATTCGGTTCGGTTCTGGGCGGGTATTTCGGGTTTCGGTTATTTCGGGTTTTGAGAAATGACCCCCATTTGGGTATATTTCAATTTCGGTTCGGGTTCGGGTGGATACTTTCGGGTTTCGGGCGGGTTCGGGTATTGGCTTCGATAATCGGAAATAACCGGAAATACCCAAAGTAATTTCGGTTCACCTAGTATATCGGGTAATT
>OVAF01002368.1:0-16148 GCA_900406245.1 Odontarrhena argentea | reverse complement strand
TCAATGGTAGGGAAGGAACATTTCCTTGTAAAAATTGTATCCGAGTCATTTTCCCTTTTTTTTTGGTGATCTGACACATGTCGGTGTTTAATTGGTCGTGAATATTCAATTATTATTATTTATTTTTTATGATAAATAAATTCTAAAAAAAATTGAAAATAAAATAACAAAATAAATTTAAAATTTGAAATTTAGAGAAATAAATATAAACATTGAGAATTAGTAAAATATTAAAAATAATAAATCATAACAAAAAAATAAAAATAAAATAAGATATATGTTTGAAAAGAATTTATATAGTAAATACATATAATAATTAAAATACAAAAAAACATATAAATTGAGTTCATATGAAAAACAAACTCATAAATTATTTTTTCAACAACAACATAATAATTTTTTTGTTTAAAAAATATTTATTAAAATTTAAATTATAAAGAAAATTGAATTTTATTTTTAAAAATTCAGAATTTTAAGTATATAATAATGAACTCGTGTCAGTTAATCTTGTTCATTCTTATATTTCTTTTATTTTTCCGAAAAGATATTTCTTTTAATTTTTTTTGTTATGATTTTTTAACTTTAATCTTTTCTTCTATTTTGTGTTTATGTTTATTTTTATAAATTTTTATTTCAAATTTTATTGGGTTTTTTCTTTATTCTTTTTTTTTTTCATCCACACGCAACCGCCCGCAAACGCAAACGCTAGATAAAAGAAGCTTTTAGTTTTGAACAAATCATCACCTAAATCGCCCAAAACAGTTAATAGTTGAATACAATAAATTCTCTAAATCCCCCCCAAACAGTTAATAGTTGAATACAATAAATTCTCTAAATTAAACAAATTAGAACTTGTTCAACGGTGATTAAAGTAATACAGTAGGAAACTTCCATTGAGTTGCATCAAAACTACCGAGAAACAATACTTAATTTTGCTGTAACCAACTTGCTAATATCTCATTAATAACAACGACCATGAGGCCTCACTTCTCACAATCTCAATCACCAATCCTTACTTCTTCTTTCATTTTGTTACTCCTCTCTCTTTCTCTATATGGCTCCTCTGCCTTCTTCTCGCAATTGGGTATATGATGTTTTCCCAAGCTTCAGTGGAGAAGACATCCGCACAAACTTTCTCAGCCACTTTCTAAAAGAGCTTGACCGGAAATTGATCATTTCTTTCAAAGACAGTGAAATTATGAAAAGCCACTCAATTGGTCCAGAGCTCGAACATGCCATTAGGAACTCTAGAGTCGCGGTGGTCGTCTTCTCCAAAAACTACGCATCTTCAAGCTGGTGCCTTAACGAGTTGTTGGAGATCGTGAAATGCAAGGAAGAGTTTGGTCAAATGGTGATACCGGTTTTTCACGGTTTGGATCCTTCCCATGTGAGGAAACAAACCGGATACTTTGGTAAGATCTTTGAAGAGACATGTCATCACAAATCAGAGAAAGTGAAAATGGGATGGAAGGGAGCTTTGACTGATGTAGCTAACATCCTAGGATATCACTCTGCGACCTGGTATGTTTATGTAAATTATTATTTTCACTTATACTTCTAGAAACAGAATTGTTTGAACTTGTTTGTGACATTAGTCTTTGTTTTTAGGGGTAATGAAGCTAAAATGATTGAAGCAATTGCCAATGATGTTTTGGACAAACTGCTTTTGACCCCGTCGAAGGAATTTGAGAACTTTGTTGGTGTTGAAGATCACATCGCTCAAATGAGTTCGTTGTTGCATTTAGAATCTGAGGAAGTGAGGATGGTTGGTGTATGGGGTTCCTCGGGAATTGGTAAAACTACCATCGCAAGAGTTATGTTTAATCGACTCTCTCGACATTTCCAAGGTAGCATCTACATAGACAGGCATTTCATATCTAACAGTATTGGAAATTATAGCAAGGGAAACGCTAATGATTATAATATGAAGCTGCACTTGCAAGAAAGTTTTCTCTCGAAAATATTAGATAAACAAGGCATAGAGGTAAGGCACTTAGGTGTAGTGAGAGACAAGCTAAAGGACATGAAGGTTCTTATCTTTATTGATGATTTGGATGACCAAATGGTGTTAGATACCTTGGTGGGTGGGAAAGAATGGTTTGGTCTTGGGAGCAGAATTATAGCGATAACAAAAGATAAGCAGATTCTAAGGGGGCATGGGATTAAATGTATTTACAAGGTGGATATCCCATCTAAAGAAGTAGCTCTTCAGATGTTCTGTCGATCTGCTTTCAGACGAGATTCCCCACCGGATGGTTTCATGGAGCTCGCTTCTGAAGTTGCAGGGCGTGTGGGTGGTCTTCCTTTGGGTCTTAACCTTGTAGGTTCATATATGCGGGGGAGGAACAAGAATTATTGGGTAGATATGCTGCCAACTTTAAAAAAAGGTCTAGATGGGAGAATTGAGCAGGCACTAAGAGTTAGCTATGATGGATTAGAAAGAAATGAATATAAAGCATTATTTCGTCACATCGCATGTTTTTTTAACGGTTATGAAATCGATAGCTTCAAACTGATGCTTGCCGATAGTGATTTAAATGTTGACATAGGTCTTAGAATTCTAGTTGATAAGTCACTCATTAATGTAATACGAACAAAAGAGAAAAATATCATCGAGATGCACTGTTTAGTAGAAGAAATGGGAAAAGAAATCGTCCGTGCACAGTCCAACAAGCCTGGAGAACGAGAATTCATAACTGTTCCGAAGGATGCTTGCGATGTACTTGAAGATAGCACAGTAAGACTTTTCTCTAATTCCATATTGCTTTCTATAAATTTGGAAATTCTAGCTTAAATAATGATTTTCAGGGTACCAAAGAAGTTCTAGGTCTTTCATTGGATATATATGATGACACTTATGAGTTACGGATGGACAAGGAAGCCTTCAAAGGGATGCGCAATCTCCATTTTCTAAGCATTAGGGCATGGGTGGATGAGGAGGAGGAGGAAGAAGTAAAATGGCACATACCAGAAGACTTTGATTATTTGCCCCCTAAACTTAAATTACTGAGGTTGGACGGATACCCTATGAGATTTATGCCTTCTAAATTTCGTCCTGAAAATCTCGTTAAGCTCCAAATGTGGGAGAGCAAACTGGAGAAGCTATGGGAGGGCGTTCATGTAAGTTTTTAGTTAACATTACAACTTGTATACAAAATTAGGAAGCTTATCTTACCTATTAGGCAAGAATCCCTTCAGTTGATGTCTAATTTTGTTAAGTTTCAGTCACTTGCAGGACTCAAGGAAATAGATATGACGGGATCTAAACATCTCAAGGAAATCCCAAATCTTTCTTTGGCCATTAATCTCAAGAAACTTTGTCTCGACTTATGCTCAAGTTTGGTGGAACTTCCTTCCTCTATTCAGCATCTCAATAAATTGGAGAGTTTGTCCGTGCAGTTATGTGAAAATCTGGAGACTCTTCCCACAAGAATCAACCTCCAATCTCTGGATAAGCTGGATCTCGGGGGATGCTCCCAGTTGAAGAGTTTTCCTGATATCTCAACCAACATCTCAGAACTCAATATAAGCGACTCAGGGATTGAAGAATTCCCCTCTAATTTGCGACTAGAGAATCTCGTTTATCTTGACATGTGTACTAGAGAAACCATGAGTCAGAAAATGTGGGATAGAGTGCAGGTATGTATTTGACCTTAATGTTGTCTCCACTCTCTTTTTTACTAACACTTATAGAAGAAGTTACTGTCGCTAGGTTGAATTTCTAAAACTTTGTGGAAGAAAAAGGCTAGCGCAAAATTATTTCAATTGACAAGATTTGGTTTAACATCTCTAGTTACATTTTATCTTGTTTGGTTCAGCCGCTTAGACCCATCATGACCATGCTCTCTCCCATTTTGATGTATCTATACCTTGCGGATATCCCAAGTTTGGTGGAGCTTCCTTCTTCATTGCAGAATTTCAAGTATCTGAAGGACTTGAGGATTGAAAACTGCACAAATCTGGAGACTCTTCCCACCGGTATAAATCTACCATGCCTCAATGAACTTCGTCTTGATGGATGTTCACGGTTGAGGAGTTTTCCTGATATCTCAACAAACATCTCACATCTCTCTCTAAGCAAAACAGGAATAGAAGAGGTTCCTTGGTGGATCGAGGAATTCTCTCGGCTCTGGTACCTAGAGATGGGAGACTGCAGCAAGTTAAAATGTGTATCCCTGAACACCTCCAAACTGAAACATCTTGAGAAAGTTAGGTTAAGGAATTGTGGATCATTGACTGAGGTTAGCTGGAACGTCAGGCCAAGAACGGTGGTGATGGAATCGTACAATATTCACTCTAATAAGTTACTCGTCCCTGACGAGGCTTCGTCTTCTCAGCCCGGTGTTTATTTTCCAAGAGTCAAGTTCAACTGCATCAACTGTTACAGCTTGAATCAAGAAGCTATTCTTCAGCAAGAAATGGTTTCCAAGTTGCTCATCTTGTCAGGTGAAGAAGTGCCTTCATATTTCACTCACCGAACTACTAGAACCTCCTCCTCTTCTCAGGCTATCCATCTATTTCAGATCCCTGTCTCTCAACAATTCTTCAGATTTCAGGTTTGCGCAGTGGTTGATTTTGAAAGAACATTTGTTTATTCATACCAAATCCATGTATGCTTCCGATTCAAAGACAGGTTCGGGAAATACATGTTTTATACACGTTCGTCCCAGGACATCATGGATGTTGAGAATTGTAGTCTAGTTATCTTTGACAATTGTTTGTCTCCACACCGAGACAACGCTCATCTATCCATATTTAGCTATGATCATGTGGATATACAGTTTTATATTACGTCTCGCTACGGTACTTCCAGGTTGAGGGGATGTGGTATCCGATTCCTCGAGGATAGTCCATCTCTAGATAACCGGCCTTGTAGTTCAAATATTCTTCCACATGTTTATGAAGGTAACAAAAGCAACATGCTCAACTTGGGAAATCATGTGAGCGAACACAACCAAGAGTGTGGATATAGAGCCATAGAGAGAAGGAGAAACAAGAAGCCAACGAGGGTAATAAGCATTTGGCATAAACTACTTTTATATAGAAATATAATTATTTTTCAGGATATACAGGAAACTTTTGTGTACTGACTGGACTTTTCCTGCAGAGGATTGTGGTGGGAAGACTACTGAAGAAACTAGTGACATGCTATTCAGCCAAACCAAAAGATACATAGGAGAAAGTCACCTTGTATGGGGAAGAGTATAAAGACTGGAATTATAATAAAGGCAAAGAGAAGCAGTAAGGGAATACGGGGTAGGCAATAAACATCTCATAAATATTTTACCAGTATCAAACAAAAACTTTTGATATGTGCCTTTTTCTGCAGATTATGTGAAAGATGTCAATTTTTCAGTTCTGCCTACAGTCTGATTAAGACTATGACTATGTTTATGCAGATAGAGATGAAGCAGCAGCAGGAGGAAATGTGTAAGCCGTACAATATTACAATACCTCTGTTTGCAGAACATTAAGACTGAGAGTTTGTGAAGCATGTTCTGTTGTAGTCATGTAGATGGGTTATGGACTCTTTTTTTTATTTTGATACCTGGGCTTGTATCATCTGTTTCTTTTAGGTTCATTACCAGAAAATCAGTTCGTGTATGCTATACAACGGTAAGCCCCTCTAATTATAAAAATTGGGAGTATGGAATTCTATAACCCACAGGACACGATAAGAAACAGAGTCAAGGTTGTTGTAATTTCAATTCCACAAAAGTTTAAAGTTCAAGATACTTTTGTTACTATAAAACCCCTAATCTTAAAATCACTAGAATAGCTGGGCCTGAAAGACTTTACTCAGTTAGGTGTAAAACCTTTAACAGAAAATCAGTTCTGGTTTGGTAGCGTAACACACAAGTCACAAGAAACAGAGTAATTTAGAACGGGTTACCTTCTTGTACACGTTTCCATCGAGCCCTAGTCCTAAAGTTATTTGATTGGTTAATCGAACTATATTACATAGCTAAATGATGAAAAGCTATAAGACAGAAGCTTTTCTGTTGCTTTGCAAGAAATATCAGTTCTGATTATAAACTTTCATAATACGTCACAGTATTGTGTATTGTCCATGGATTCCTTCCCTATTCATGAAAAAACAAACAATGGAGATCACTTCCAACATGATTGAAACAGTCCCAAAAGGCTAATGAAGAGTTCTCGGAATCAAGGATCATATAATATGATTTTAATTGTCTTTAATATGAAATTTTATTAACGTCCGTTTATCATTAGGAGAAGTATTAGGTGAGAACAGACCAAAAAGATAATTATACTATTTCCAGTCCCTATCAACTACTAAAATCCAAAAACACAAACGTAAGACATGACATTAGTAACCAGTATGACTACCATTTATAAGTAATATCTGAATTAATCCAAAAAGTAACGTTAAAGATAATAAAAACTGCCCACACCTTCGTGGTCCAGTGGCGGTTTGTCCTGGGGAATGGGTTACACCCCTCCACCCTGGGTTCGAACCTCAGTGGAAACAAAAATNCCGAAAAGGTTTTAAAAAAAAAAAAAAAAAAAAAAAAAGATAATAAAAACTAATCCTCTAAAAAAGAAATTTCCTCACAAGGACCACTTTAGGCCTAAACGTTCATTGAGCTAAAACCAACCCTTCTTCTTCATTATATAGTTTTGGTTTTCCTTTTTCTGTATTTCTTTCTGATCAAGTCTTCACTCTGTATCAGCTACATGCGTTGACTTTCTCTACTTAGTTACAAACACTTGTTCTTCAAATTGTGTTTAATTTGTTTTTGGGAAACAGTTTTTTTTATTTGATGGCTTCTTCTTCCTCTTCTTCTCGTAATTGGGTATACGACGTTTTCCCGAGCTTCAGCGGGGAGGACGTCCGCCTAACTTTTCTGAGCCATTTTCAAAAGGAGCTTGACAGAAAAATGATTACTGCTTTCAAAGACCACAAGATTGAGAGGGGTCAGTCACTCAATCCAGAGCTCAAAAAGGCGATTAAAGATTCCAGAATCGCGGTTGTCATCCTCTCCAAAAACTATGTCTCTTCAACTTGGTGCCTCAACGAATTGTTGGAGATCCTCAAATGCAAGGATCAAACGGTGATACCGGTTTTCTACGGTTTGGATCCTACTAATGTTCGGAAACAAACAGGAGACTTTGGAAAGACATTTGAAGATACATGCTGCAACACAACAGAGGAACTGAAAATTCAATGGAGGGAAGCTTTGACCAGCGTAGCTAATACCCTTGGATATCATTCTGTGAAATGGTATACAAGAATTACAAAATCAATATTTTTGCTTATGGATCTTGAATAAATTTTCTTTCATGTGTGTTAAATTATCTTCTTCTTTTTTGTTTCTTTTTAGTGGTAATGAAGCAACAATGATTGAAGAAATCGTGAATGATATTTTAGATAGACTACTTTTAACAACATCAAAGGATTCAGAGGAACTTGTTGGTATTGAAGATCATATTGCTAAAATGATAGAATTGCTAAATTTGAAATATGAGGAAGTGAGGATGGTTGGTATATGGGGTTTGTCGGGGATTGGTAAGACTACTATAGCAAGAATTCTGTTTAACCGACTTTCCCGTCACTTCCAAGGTAGTGTATTCATAGACATGCAATTCATATCTAAGAGTAAAGAAAGCTATAGCAAAGGCAACCCGGATGATTTTAACATGAAGCTGCACTTGCAAGAAAATCTCCTCTCTAAAATTTTAGGTAAAGAGGGCATCAAGGTAGATCACTTAGGTGTGGTGAGACAGAAGCTACACAACCGCAAAGTTCTCATATGTATTGATGATTTGGATGATCAAGTGGTGTTAGATGCCTTGGTGGGTCAAACCCATTGGTTTGGACATGGGAGCAGAATCATTGTGATTACAAAAGACAAGCGGTTTTGCAAGGCCCATGGGATTGAACATATCTACGAGGTTCGTCTCCCATCTAAAGAGGTCGCTCTTGAGATGTTTTGCCGGTCGGCTTTCAAGGAAACCTCTCCACCTGATGGTTTGATGGAGTTTGCTTCTGAAGTTGCCTTGCTTGCTGGCAATCTTCCTTTGGGTCTTAAGGTTTTAGGCTCCTATTTACGGGGTAGGGACAAAGAGGACTTACTCGATGAGCTCCCTAGTCTTCGTGATAGGCTGAATGGAAAGATCGGAGAAACTCTAAGAGTCAGCTACGATGGGTTGAACAACAAAAAAGATGAATCTTTATTTCGTCACATTGCATGTCTTTTCAATGGTGATAATGTTAATGACATCAAGATGCTACTAGCAGATAGTGACTTGAATGTTAACAGTGGCTTGAAAAGCCTAGAGGATAAGTCTCTCATACATGTAACAGGGAATATTGTTGAGATGCATTGTTTGATACAAGATATGGGTAAGGAGATCGTTCGTGCACAGTCTGATGAGCCTGGAAAACGGGAATTCCTTGTGGACTGGAAGGACATATGCAATTTACTTGAAGATAACACTGTAAGCTTTTTTCCTTTTCCTTCATATGTCTCACTATCAAATTTGAAAAAATGTCATATTTGGTGAAATTTCATGATATTATATAATTTCAGGGTACAAGAAAGGTTTTAGGTATAGCATTGGATATGGATGAGATTGATGAACTGAATATTCTTGATGATGCCTTCAAAAGGATGCAGAATCTCCTTTTTCTAAAGTTTTTTAATAAGAAATGGAACCAGAAGAAAGAAGTGAGATGGCACTTAAATGAAGGGTTTAACTCTTTGACCCATAAACTTAGATTATTGAGGTTGGATGGGTATCCAATGAGATGTATGCCTTCTAACTTTCATCCTGAAAACCTCGTCAAGCTCCAGTTGCGGGGAAGCAAGCTCGAGAAGCTGTGGGATGGCGTTCATGTAAGTTATTAATAGAAGTAAGAATTAGTATCAAATAATATATACTGTTTAGTGCTTATTTTACCTCATACTGATGTCTCATTTCCTTATAAATAAGTCACTTAGAGGGCTCAAGGATATGGATTTGTACAGATCTAGACATCTGAAAGAAATACCAGATCTTTCTATGGCTACTAATCTCGAGAACCTTGATCTCTACGAGTGCTCGAGTTTGGTAGAGCTTCCTGTATCTATTCGGCATCTCAATAAATTGGAGGCGTTAAACTTGTCATTATGCGCAAATCTGGAGACTCTTCCTACCGGAATCAACCTCCAATCTCTAAGTTGGTTCGGTCTCTCGAGATGCTTGCGGTTAAAGAGTTTTCCTAGAATTTCAACCAACGTCACAAAGCTCATTCTAAACGGAGCAGGGACTGAAGAATTCCCCTCTAACTTGCGCCTAGAGAATCTTGTCCAGCTTTGCATGTATGGAATAAAGAGTGAGAAATTGTGGGACAGAGAGCAGGTATGTGCGTCGATCTTATATATGTGATCTGTCCAAAAAGATATAGATACAATCTTTCCCATCTTTTAATCCTTTCTTTGTTCTTGGTTCAGCCGCTTACACCCCTCCTGGCCATGCTATCTCCCTCTTTGACGTATCTAAAACTCTCGGATATTCCAAGTTTAGTGGAGCTTCCTTCCTCCCTTCACAATCTCAGTAAACTGAATAATTTGATCATTTCAAATTGCATGAATCTGGAGACTATTCCAACTGATATCAACCTCAAATTTCTCAATGGCCTTGATCTCAGTGGATGCTCACGGTTGAGGAGGTTCCCTTATATTTCAACCAACATCATATCTCTCGATCTAAGCAGAACAGCGATTGAAGAGGTGTATACTTCCTTGATCGAAAACTTCCCTCACCTCAACGGCCTACATATGGATGGTTGCAAATATCTAAGATATGTGTCGCTAGATATTTATAAACTGCCAAGTCTTGGGACGGTTCACTTTTCAGACTGTGAGGCATTGACTGAAGCTAATTGGTATGATACTCCAAGTGTGGTGACAATGGAAACAGAAAATATTCATGAGGCATCCTCTTCTCGTCAGTATTATCGGTATAATCGTGTGCCGAAAGTCTGGTTTGATTTCTTCAACTGCTTCAACTTGGATCAAGAAGTTCTGCTTCAGCAACAATCAGTTTTCAGGGTACTCAACTTGGCTGGCGAAGAAGTGCCTTCATATTTCACTCACCGAACTACCGGATGCTCTTCTCTCGCTATCCCGGTACTCCAAACCCCTCTCTCTAATAATGTCATTAGAGTTAGGGCATGCATTGTGGCTGATTTCACTTCTAAGCCCTACGAGCTTCAAATTAAAGTATCTATTACGGTAAAGTGTCGGTTCAAAGGCAGACTCGGGAACCACTTTGATTATCCTTATCAGATAGAGACCTTGTTGGGATACAAGATAGGTAGTCATCTAGTTATAATTGAATTTTGTATTCCTTTAGCTGCACTAAACTACGATAACATGGAAGTAGAGTTTCATATGAGTGCTCGTGAATGTAAGTTCGAACTAAAAGGATGGGGAGTAAGGCTGTTGGAAGACTCTTCATCAGCTGTGAACAGACTTGGTGATCCAACCACGTTTCCACATGTCTGTGAAGCCGATGAAAACAATAATTATAATGATGGATTCCATGAGACTCAACACGGCGAAGAAGAGTGTGTAGGAAGTGATGTAGAGACAGAGAGAAGCAGTAAACGAATGCGGGTAAACATTAAGCATGAACTATATATAATACTCTTATGTCTCAGTTCTTTTCAAGTATATATATAATAGATCACTGGATTTATTTCTTTGTTTGCAGATTACGTGAAGGGCTACTCAAGAAAACCTCTTCTTTGCCCTGCCTCCAGAGAGAAACAACATCTTTGATTGTGATACAATTCAAGAAACTTTGATGGCGGCGAACTTAGGACAGGCAGAGATTCTTCACTGTCTCCCAACTGAAGAGAAGGTAACTAAAGATCTCATTTACCATCAATTGTGACATATATATATGCTCAACAACTGCCCCAGTTAATATTAATGTGCTGACATGTGGCTTGTTTCAAATTCATTTGCAGATGGTATTACCGTATATATATGGTCCGCTAGTTTACAGATGTAGGAGATGGAGACTTAACTATAGAAACTCTCATCTTCCTTTTCAAGATACAGAGATACTAGTAATGCTTACTTGTATTGGCTCGATCTATCTCACATTCCTTACATATATAAAATGGAATATTGTTTCAGAAACTTTTGTAAGTTTTTTATAAATATGTTACAGAGAGCATTTCACTAAAAGTATCATAAACAATATGCACATGGGCTGCATGCTAGCCTAGTGATGTAGTCAACAATTTCTTTTAAGTTAACTAATGATTTCTATTTTTAAATGAAATGGAACTAACAAATAAAAAAAAATGTTTTAACGCGTTGCTTTCCTCAATAATTGTCACTCTCTCCCCTGGTTGTCTTTATTTCATCTTAGATTCATCTGAAAATGTACACTCTTTCTGTCAACTTTCAATCTTGTTGGCTAGAAACATATAAACACTCATGATTAACTTGTCACTCTTTTGTTATCTGATGAGTGATTGATTAGACAATAGACACCAGTTGTGTCCACTTTGATTCTGCATTATTATTCAGATTGTGTTTTTCTTTCCATCTCTTTATGTCTTCTTCGTCTGGCAGTTGGGTATACGACGTCTTCCCCAGCTTTAGAGGGGAAGATGTCCGCAAGGGATTCCTCAGCCATTTTCTCAAAGAGTTGGATCGAAAACTGATCAGTGCTTTTAAAGACAAGAAGATCGAGTCAAGTGAATCTCTTGATCCCGTGCTTAAGAAGGCTATTAAGGAGTCAAGAATCGCAATCGTCATCTTCTCTCAAAACTACGCTTCTTCCGATTGGTGCCTAAACGAGATGTTGGAGATAGTAGAGTGCAAGAAAGAGATTGGTCAAATGGTGATACCGGTTTTCTATAACTTGGATCCTTGTCATGTCAGATACCAAATAGGAGAATTTGGAAAGGTTTTTGAGAATACTTGCCGGAGAAAAACAGAGAATGAGACCAAACTATGGCGAGATGCTTTGACCGAAGTAGCAAATCTTGTCGGATATCATTCTCAAGCTTGGTAAGAATTTACATAACCATTACGTTTATTTTTTTTAGATCTTTTGAGTATACATATATATATATATATATATATATATATATATATATATATATATATATATATATATGTTCCCTGTTTTGTGTATTAATCTTTCTCCTATTGTTAGTGAAAATGATGCCACAATGATTGAAGTAATCGCCAATGATGTTTTGGGCAAACTCAATTTAAATCTATCTATGGATTTGGAAGACTTTGTTGGGATCGAAGATCATATAGCAAATATGAGTTTACTATTGCCCCTAGATTCCAAAGAAGTGAGGATGGTTGGACTACGGGGTCCCTCGGGAATTGGCAAGACTACCATTGCGAGAGCTCTGTATAGTCGACTCTCTCATCATTTTCAAGGTAGGATTTTCATAGACAAGCATTTCATATCTAAGAGTATCAAAGATTACAACAAAGGCAACCCAATGGACTATAACATGAAGTTACACTTGCAAGAAAGTTTCCTATCTCATTTATTGGATATAGATGGCATAAAATTAGATCACTTAGGTGCGGTGAGAGAGAGGCTGAAGCACCAAAAGGTTCTAATCTTTATTGATGATTTAGATGATCACGCGGTGTTACATGCTTTGGCGGGTGGAGATGAATGGTTTGGTCATGGGAGTATAATTGTTGCAATTACTATAGATATGCAGATTCTAAGGGGACATGGGATTAAAGACATTTATGAGGTGGATGTTCCATCTAAAACAACAGCTCTTCAGATGTTATGTCGATCCGCTTTTAAACAAAATTCGCCGCCTGTTGATTTCGTTGGGCTCGCTTCTGAAGTTGTAGAGCGTGTAGGTTCTCTTCCTTTGGCGCTTAACATTCTAGGTTTGTCTTTGCGGGGGAGGGACAAGAAGTGTTGGGAAGGTATGCTGGCAACTCTTCGGAAAGGTCTAGACGGGCAAATTGAGAAAGCACTAAGTATCAGCTACGAAGCATTAGAGAGAAAAGAACATAAAGCATTGTTTCGTCACATTGCGTGCTTTTTTAATGGGGATGAAGTCAATTACATCAAGTTGATGCTTGCAGATAGTGAGTTGAATGTTGATATAGGCCTCGAAATTCTAGTTGATAAGTCCCTCATACATGTAAGACCATCTTGGAATAATACGAAAATCGTGGAGATGCACTGTTTGGTGCAAGAAATGGGTAAAGAAATTATGCGTGCACAGTCCGACAAGCCTGGAAAACGTGAATTCCTTATGGATTCAAAGGATGTTTGCAATGTACTTAAAGGTTGCACGGTAAGTTTCTTCTTTCCCTTTGCACACCTCTGCCTATAGGCTATATATGAGATTGAAAGGTGCTTAACACAATGGTTCTTTTATTTTTTTTTTCAGGGTACTGGAAAGATTTTAGGTATATCGTTGGATTTGGATGAGGTTGATAAGGTACGGATACATGAGAATGCCTTCGAAGGGATGAGCAATCTCCATTTCCTAAAATTCTATAAGTCGTCATTGGAGCGAAAGAAAGAAGTTAGATGGCAGGTACCAAAAAGATTCAACGATTTTCCAGATGAACTCAAGTTACTAAGTTGGCCGGGATACCCGATGACATCCATGCCTTCTAACTTTTGTCCTGAATATCTGGTTGAACTAAGAATGCCCAACAGCAAGCTCGTGAAGCTATGGGAAGAAGTTGAGGTAAGTGTCCATATATTACAAAATGGCGGTTAGCTCAAGTAAATATTTATTGCAATCCAAGCTAATATGGTTTTTGTGACAACACTTTCTCTTTTTATTTTGGTTCAGTCGCTAACATATCTTAAATATATGGATTTGTCGGAATCTAAAGACTTGGAAGAAATACCAGATCTTTCAGAGGCTACCAATCTTGAGACATTGAATCTTCACGGTTGTTCGAGTTTGGTGGAGCTTTCTTCTTCCATTGAAAATCTCAATAAACTGACGGTTCTGAACTTGGCTGGATGTACAAAGCTGAAGTACCTTCCAGATGGCATTGATCTTGAATCTCTCACTCGCCTCGATGTCACTGGATGCTCAAAGTTGGAGCTTTTCCCTGATATCTCAAGTAACATTGAATGCTTCATAGCAAACAAGACAGCGTTTAAAATTTTCCCCTCTAAATTGCATCTTGAGAATCTCGTTGAATTGCGGATGGAGCATATCATGAGTGAGAGGTTATGGGAAGGCGTTCAGGTATGACATATTTGCTTGATTGCTTATATTATGTTATACTAAAAATCTTATGAAATGTACCAAATTGAAAGTTACATGCATTTGAAAACTTGTTTATTTACGTTAGATGCTGTTTAAGACTCTACTAAATTGTCTTTGCTTTTGTTTTGTTTTCTTGTTTTACTCAGCCTCTTACAAACCTCGTGACAATATTGTTGTCGGGGTCCAAAAACTTGAAAGAAATCCCGGATCTTTCAATGGCGACAAATCTCGAGACACTGAATCTCAATGATTGCTCAAGTTTGAAGGAGCTAACTATTTCCTCGATTCAGAATCTCAATAAACTGACGAGTTTGGAAATGATAGGATGCTCAAGTTTGGAGACTCTTCCAACTGGTATCAACTTGAAATCTCTATCTCGACTCATTCTCAATAAATGCTCGCGGTTGAGAAGTTTTCCGGATATCTCAAGCAACATTGCGATTCTCTATCTAAACAAAACCGGGATCGAAGAAGTCCCTCCCGAGATCTATAACTTCTCTAGACTTGAAGCTTTAGAAATGTGGGGATGCAAAAAGCTAAAATGCATCTCACCAAGAATTTTCAAACTCGAAAGTCTTGACGAGGTTTTCTTCTCGGACTGCGAGCATTTGGCTGACTGTCCACTAGAGGAAGCAGGAGACATCAATGATACTTGCACTAAGTTGTCATTGATCAGTTTCACCAACTGCCTAAATTTGAATCAAGAAACCTTTATTCAACAATCGGCTTCCAAGTATCTGATCTTACCAGGTGTACAAGTGCCCGCATATTTCACTCACCGATCTACCGATAGCACCTTCACCATTCCTTTACATCATTTCTCTGTCTCACAAGAACAATTCTTGGAGTTCAAGGCCTGCGTCGTGGTTTCTGAAGGACCGAAAACTGTCAAACATGAGCTTTGCTTTATAGACATTGAGGTACATTGTCGGTTTAGAGACAACCATGGGAACTACTTAGAGCCTGCAGAACCAATGGACTTCTCCTTACCTCAGAAGTATGATCATCTGATTATATTTGACTGCCGTTTTTGTCAAAACCAAGACAGTAATGGCGAATCATCAAACTGCGATCAGGCTGAGATAGAGCTTAGTCTCGTTAGCACAGGACTTAGACTAATAGAGTGCGGCATAAAATGCCAATGACTGTATAGCATCTCTAAGTAGTGATTTTTTAGAACTCATATTTGTGGATAAAGATGGTTTCAATATCAATTATCAAAATTTAATGCTTTTTTCTTCTTTTAGAACAATTCAAAAACCTTTTAACTTGTTCTGCAGGGTACTATTTTCAAATATTTCTTTTATAAACTTGTACTGCAGGGTACATCTTAAACTGCGGAACCTATTAGTTATGGGAAAGAGCTTAAAATGAAGTATATACTATATGAAAATTCATCACTGGTGAGAAAATTGATGGTTAGAGAAAAATAGATGAATATTAAAACAAAAGAGGAAAGCCATATAGGTTATTTTTATGAATTTTACATGAATGATTCTTACAAACCTAAGACTAAAGGGAAAATGAATATATAGTCTATGAAGTCGATAACACTCCTAACCAAGATGAGATAAGATAGAATCACAAATCTAATGGGAAGTTCTGTTTTGTCATTCCATATTCTAATGGAACTAGGAGTTGACAGAAACTTAAAAATAGAGACGTCTGATATATCGTGGTTTTTNGTTTTATCGAGTCTTGTTCGTGTTTTTAGTGTCAAAATCAGTCTTATCAGGTTTTAGCATGCTTTGGGAGTTTTTTGTGACTTTGGGATGCATTTGGAGTCAACCGGGCTTAAAAGATTCAAGATGCATGAATGTATTGGAAGATTTGCCAAGGAATTGGACGATGGACCTCAGATCGATCGATCTACATCAGGATCGATCGATCT
>OVAF01002367.1:0-16155 GCA_900406245.1 Odontarrhena argentea | reverse complement strand
TGCGGAACCACCATCCTCCACCGTTGAGCTTCGAGTAAAGCGTTTTCCACCTTTCTTAGTCATTTCTGCATCAATCGACTTCACGGGAGCTGGGTAAAGCGATCGGAGCTAGAATGATCGAAGAATTTGAGTGAAATTGTAGAGAAAACTAGCAGAATCAGAGAGAAAACGAGCAGAAATGCTCTGATACCATATTAGTGGAACAAACTTCTCAGAGATTCATAAGGGAACGTTTGTTATCGAATACGTTTTCTCATTAATGTCAAATGTGTACAGTATACAGTATATATACAAATGTACATATGAACCAACTCACTAAACCAATCTAAACCAATCCTCTATTCTCTCTACAAGTATCTAAACCAATCCTCTATTCTCTCTACAAGTAAACCAAATTAGTCTAATAAAAGGCGAATTAACTCATTTGTGTATGCAAATTCATTCACATATATGTTGACTTTAGCTCCCTTTTATAGCCTCCTCACATCCATTGATTTGTCGTCATTTATTTGATCTGATTCTCATAATAACGATGATAAATCGCTGAGGTGTCGAAGCTACGTTTATTTTTATGGGCTTTGTGGTTGATGGACTTCCAAGATTGTGGCCGATCGAGAGGGTAAGGCTCACATCATTCCTTATACACACTAGAATGATTAGAAATAATTTTACATTTATGTAGTGATAAAGAAATCAATTAGTCCAGTCCATGTTTTCATAAAACATTCCAGTCTCGGAATAGATTTTAAGGGCCTTTAAGGCTTGCACTTGACACAGTCTCCATCCAATCTTCCCACTCTACATTAACCATGTCAAGTTTCTCAAGCACAGGGCAACCACGAAGAAGCATCCGAAATTGAAACTCAACTGTGTCAATATCGAGAGTTTAAAGCATCGGTAAGAATACGAGACCGTCCCCTTCCCACCCATCAAGTTCGATTCCACCTCCTAGACTCAGCTCGACTAGTGTCCTGCTCTTGAAGATCTCTAAAGGAAGTCGATAATTATCTCCAAAATCAAAGCATAGATCAAGGTCGGAAACACCACGACGCAGCACATTGCATATCCAACGGTCCACACGATCTGAATCAACACCAGTTTTACACTTGAGGGAAACTTTCTTAATGGGAGAATTACCTTGCAATGCCACTACCCTATCCACAAAATCCATAAAGCTCCTTCCCTTTCCCGTTTACCCTCTTCCGGATACAAAAAGACAGAGTCATCAATGTCGATATTAGGGACAAATGCAAGCAGATTACGCCACTTCTTAGCGAGAATTGATGTCAAAGCAGCCTCCTTTGTGGTAAGGAAGGACAAAATATGATCAAGAACCTCGTCTAGTAGACTGCTAATAAGATCCATCATCTCTGCACGAAACATAAGTACATAAACAACACAAATCTCAAAGCTATTAAAACATCAGCCATATAAACTAATTATACCAAACTGTTCCACAGTGGAGAATCAACAAAAGAGAAATATTTGGGGAAAGGAAATAAGTAGGAGTCAATAAGCTGATTTGGTATTCAAACATGAAATTGAACAACTTTTCCCCAAAACATGAGAGAAGAGAAATGGGAACACATAAAAACCCAAAATTTATGATGAAATGCGAGTGAAGAAGACAAAAAAAAAGACTGAAAATGGAGATAACTACACTAAGCAGAACACCAAGAGAGACTAAGCGAAAACAAGAGGAACAAAAAGCAAATCACAGCGAGAGAGATGAGGAAAACTCGGTACTTACGTTAAATTGGATAAAATCGCAGAAGCAGAAGAAAAGTCCCAAACTTTGGGTTCGAGAAGGCATGCAAATGCGTTTGAGAAGCTGAAGCAAAGAGTGAAGGCAACGAAGGAGTCTAGTGCCAGTACCAAGTCAATGCTTCCACGTGGCTGATTCAAGTCAAACGAACGAACTACGGTTTTCCAAACAATTTAAAATGGTGAACCGGAGAAAACTCACCGAAATTGTAAAAGTCCCAGGCCGACCGGTTTAATCGATTAATAAACCGGGACTACTTGAGTTACTCATTACCCTGGCAGAATCCAAAGTTTTTTCTGCGTGTGCTTTGTAATGCTTTGCTTATTTTTCCCTCAAACAAATATAGACAGTTTTGCTGCTAGAAGACAAGATGAGAGTAATTAGGGATAGGATTATCTCTACATGATGAAGAAAAATTACAGAGAACAGGATTTGCCAGAGAGATAAGACCGAAGAAAAGAAGAAAGAGTTCAACTACTTTTAAGACAAGAGAACAGGATTTGCCAGAACCAACTGAAGCAAATTACTTTTAAGAAAGCAATTAACAAACCATCTAAGACAAGAGATGATGAGATCAAGGTAGAGACAGGAAGGAACACAGACAAAAGAGAAAAGAATCAGGTTAAGATTGGAGCAACTAGGATAAGATTCAAAGTTTGCACTCTTCATGAAATGAACCAATTACTTGACCTTGATCTTGCACTTGGAAGAAGCTCTCGGAAGCATGAGCAGAGCCTTAGTTATTTGAAACTTGTGGTCGATTGTTCCCGAAATCTTTACTTCTAAAAGCTCAAGACATGGTAGTTTCCCTAACAAATGCTTTAATAGTTTCAAATCTCCATTACTTCCACAGTACCTGGTTATCTTTAGGACCCTCACAGGACATGACCGTAAACAAGAATACCCCAAAGATCCATATCCCCATTCTTCACCATCCAAGGGATCCTGAACCTATAGAGAGGATTAGAGATTGAAGATTTTGGTGAATCTATAGTGTGATAAGATCTCCAACAAATTTCTGATGTTTTCGGTCATACCTTGATGATAAGAGTCTCTAGTTTAGGAGACTTGTTTAGTAGAAATGGCAGTCCTCGCCAAGAATATCCGGACGACGGTGTAATAGACAAATGAAACAGGTTTTCAAACACTGGGATCGCTTTCCGGAAGAGATAAAACATCTGAACAATATAAAATCAACTAGTCAGTACCTTAAGAGATGGCTTAGTATTCACCAAGATTTTGTTTTGCAATAACACAATTGACAGAGAAAGAAAGAAGAAAACAGTAGAGCATGGTTACCTACCTCCAAACTTTCGTGAGATGATAAATTCATGACCAAAACATTTCTCAACCCCGTAATCAGATTGGTTGGATTGCTCGTAATATTATCATCTTCATCATCAAATCCACTGTCCCATGTGTAATCTACTGTCACAGTAAGATCAAGATCTGCTTCAACAAGGGAGCCGAGATTGACAACTGGATAGGAACCCGGGATAAAATCACAGTACTTCAAGTAGGTAAGACTAGGAGTATCAAAAGTAATGCTACCAAAATCAGACCCATCAAAATTATCAAAGAGCTCACGGTTAATGATAAGTCTCTGAAGGCTTGGACTGGATATCGTGCGAGACCATTTCCACTCTTCCCAGTTAAGAAATTCTAGATTTAATTCCTTCAGCACAGGGGAGGCAGAAAGAAGCTTCTGAAACGCACAAACTTTATTACTACAGAAATGAACATCATTCAGAAAAATGGCTTTGAGAACTGGAAGAAAAGCATCTTCGGGAAGCTCATTAATCGAAAAACCACATAGGTCAAGTTTCACAAGTGTCTTGCAAGTGAAAATCTCAAAAGGCAGAGAAGTCTCATCTCTGAGGTATAAGTTCCAATCACTATCCAAAACACCAAGTTCAAGCTCCAACACACCACGATCCATCACATTACATAAACAACGACTGAAATGAGCTGGTTCTGAACCCTGACTATACGATAGACAGAATTTCTTTACTGGGGAATTCCCTGACACCGACAACAATCTATCCACGAATTCCATCAAACTTTGTAGCTCTGCTTCGTTGTATATACAGAAATCAAGATTTGGTGAGAAGTTAAACAGAATACGCCATCTCTTTGAGAGAACCGAAGTTGTAGCAGCCTTCTGTATAGGTAGAAAAGACAAGATGTGGATGATAACACCATCTGGTAAACTGCTGATCCTATCCATCCTTAAAGCAAACACTAAAGAACCTTTTTACTACCCTTCAAGTAATTCCAATGGAGTTTTCAGCGACAAGACTACAAACACAGAAAAGTTTCATGAAGCTACACTTAACAGAACAAAAGAGATTGTGAAATAGCAAATTCCAGCGAGTGAGATGAAGAAACCCAGTATACTAGCCTTAATCGAGTTGAAAAGTCTCAAACTTTAGCCAAACCCTAAAGAACCTTCTATGTTTTCAGCGACTAGACTGAACAAAGAGACTGAGAAAACTCAGCATTTACTATGGTTGTTAAAACGGGCTGGTCCGGACGGTTTAGACCCAGCCCGATTATTTTTTTTTTTTTTTTCTTACGTTCTCTTTTTTCCTTTTTATTCTTCTTCCTTTATCTTCTTCTCCCTGCAAATTCACTGCACGAATTCAATATTCTTTCATGTCTTCTTCTTAATTCAGTGTAAACTGAAAGGAATGTCCTAGAGATCACACTGTATTAACTCAGACATGGTTGTGAAGTCGAGACAAAACAGTCTTGTGAAACTGGGTAGTAATTAATGCTTTGCTAGAAGCCGCTTATGATTTAAGAGTTATGAACTCATTGCCAGTATCACATGATCCTATAGGATCACACACCTAAGCGAACTGGATAACATACATTGGGAATGTGTAAATGTTACACGAGTTTAGACTAGGTGTCGATCGACATCAACAGTGGTGGCGATCGACACTAGCTGAGGGTGTCGATCGACACACCCGAGGTGTCGACTGACACAAACTCTAGAAGTTGATCGAGCCTGATTAAATCGGTTAATCAGGCCGGTTAGATGTTGGGCTTTAGGGTTTTCGGTAAACACCCTATATTTTATGATGTTTAGGGTTACGTTTTACACACTAAAAACACACAGAAACCCTAGCCCCTGGAGAAATTTAGTTCCCAAGGCACTAGCATACCAGGTTCCAGCTTCGTGTGCGTGTGGACTTCTGTAGAGGTGCAGCAATTGAGGCACTCCTATTCTCGACTACCTGATCCTTCCGCTGCCATCAATCACCAGGTAACTCGAGATCTGAGAACTTAGATTTCATTTACAGAGATCTTTAGGGATCATAAACTGTTGGTCTAAAGGATTAGAACTGAACAAATTCCTATAGTGGTATCAGAGCAACTGTTATTTGAATCTGCATGTTTGTGTGTTTGGTTTTCAATTGTTTAAGCATTAATCACCTAGAACGAGCATGTTTAGGATCCTCATGAACCTGAAATCGCCTGATTGTTTGTTTTCTATGAAAATCGTTTTCATGAAAAAATCAGATTAGGGTTTCTGCGTCGAGGTGTCGATCGACACTAAGCTTGTGTCGATCGACACTTTTCTGTGACTTGTAAAATTTTGGACTCTGTGATGCCAGTGTCGATCGACACTAAGCCTGTGTTGATCGACACCAGCAGAATTTCGCCTGAAAATTTTTAAGTCTAGACCCAATGGTCGATGTTCCAAAATCGCAGTGTTGATCGACACATCAGTCGTGTCGATCGACACCGCATCGATCACCATCGCGGTTCAATTGGATTGAACCGGATTGGGTGGATCGGTTTGATCAGTTTAATTGATTTCATCACGATTAAACTGGTCAGCTCTTAACCGAGACTGGTTCAATTGGATTGGGCCAGAATTAATTGATTTAATCGGGTTAAATTGTTTAACTGTGAATTAATCGGTTTAGTCGATTTTCTAGAATTAATCCATTTGGATTAAAACTTATTTTGTTTGTATGAACATATATAAATTAATTAAATATATATTGGATATATATTTAAATATTAAATTCCTCAAATAAAATATCAAGCCTAGATGTCTGTCCGCGCAATGCGCGGGTGGAGCAACATCGGGCAATAAACTTGACAATATTATTAAATAAACAAACTAAATGATAATATTATTCAGCAAATTGAGTCTGTGTATTATTTTTATCCGCAGTAAGATGTTTATTTTATTGATGTTTTTGCTATAAATTAAAACAAATAAATAAAGAAGCAAGCAACTAAAGATTTTATAAATAAATATCTGCAAGGTTTTCCCGAGATCAAAAGCCTTAAGTTTTGGCTATTTTCAATTCTCTCGTGCTCCTATAATTTGAATAATGAACTCACATGGTTTCGTACCTTGGCGTCTCGATCTTCCAACGACTAACGTATTTGGCTTCAGTAATCTATAAGTACGTACCTAAGCTGTGAAAGAACTTTAAAATTTACAACTAATGTCATTAACATCCTATAAATTTTGATTCTAACAAAGAATGGATTTACCAATAGGAGTTAAATCAGACAGAAAACTCGATGCGGTGACGATACTGTAGGGGAGGTCCTGCAGAAAAATAGCTCCAACGAGATCAATGGTGTCGAATAAGTTTTTGGAACCAAGTTTTTTTCTTTTATTATTTGTCTCATGAACGGATTTCGCCTCTGGCCTCTGGGCACGTCAGAACTGCGCGAGTTCACGGGGGTGGAGCACTGTCTGCCAAAACCGGCATAGATTTGGTGTTATTGATGGAACATGGTAAGCCTATCTTTCTCCATATGGAAGTGCTGCGAGCACGCACTGCTTGCCAGCTCCTTATAGAATCTAAGACATTTTCGACCCTCTTTCTTCGGCAGATTTCGGCATATAGATGTCTGGTAACAATGTGAGCGTAAAGTTTTCGATGATAACAATGCCGCCATGGCTAGGCTGGGCTCTTAGCCGATGGGTGCGCTCGGCTACACCTACTTCCATGATCAAATATCATGAGGTCTCCTTGAGATTAAATTCTTCAAGTTTTGGCTATTTTAAATTCTTTCGTGCTCCTACAATTTGAATGGTGAATCCACTTGGTTTCGTACTTTGGCGTCTCGAGCTTCCAACTGCTAACGTACTTAATTTCGGTAATGGATGAGTATGTTCTAAGGCTGAACAATCCCAAGCTGTGAGAGGAGGAAAAACTTACAATAATGTCGTTAACATCCCATAAAATTTAATTCTAGCAAAGAATGAACTTACATATAGAAATTAAATCAGACCAAGAACCCAGTCCACGATCAAATGTCTGAAGCTTTCCCTGAGATCAAATGCCTCAAGTTTTGGCTATTTTCCAATTCTCTCGTGCTCCTACAATTTGAAGAACCCAGTCCATGATCAAATGTCCTGAGGATCCCCGAGACCAATTGCCATAATGTTTGGCTATTTTCAATTCGCTCGCACTCCTACCATTTAAATGATGAATCCACTTGGATTTGTACTTTTGCATCCAGAGCTTCCAACGGCTAATGTGTTTAGTTTTGGTAATGGTTAAGTAAACGTACCCAAGCTAAACAATCTCAAACTGTGAAAGAAGCAAAAAACTTGCAACTAATGTCGTTGACATCCCATAAATTTTTTTTATAATTACAAAGAGTGGACTTACCAATATGACCTAAATCAGAAAAAGAACCCGGTCCAAGATCAAATGCCGCGAGGTTTGGATATTCTCATTTCTCTTGTGCTTTCTAAAATTTGAATGATGAATGTACTTGGTTTCCATAATGGATAGGTACGTACCAAAGCTGAACAATCTCAAGCTGTGAAAGAACCAAAAAACTTACAACTAATGTCCTTAACATCCCCTAAAGTTAGATTTTATCAAAGAATGGACTTACCATTATGACTTAAACCAGACAAAACTCGATCAAATGCTTTGAAGTTTCCCTGAGATCAAATGCATCAAAGTTTAGCTAATTTCAGTTTTCTTGTGCTCTTACAATTTGAATGATGAATTCACTTAATTTCGTACTTTGTCATCCCGAGTGTCCAATGGCCAATCTACTTTTTTAGATAATGGATAAGTACGTACCCAAGCCGAGCAATCCCAAGATATGAAAAAGCGTAAACTTACAACTAATTTTGTTAACATCCCATAAATATATATTTTCACAAAGAATGCACTTACCAATATGATTTAAATCATACAAAGAACCCGGTTCACGATCAAATTCCTCAAGGTTTCCTCAAGATCAGATATCTCAAGGTTTGGCTATTTACAGTTTTTTTGTGTTCCTACAATTTGAATGATGAATCCACTTCGTTTCGTACTTTGGCATCGCGAGCTTCTAACGACTAATGTACTTGGTTTTGGTAATGGATAAGTACGTACCCAAGCCTAACAATCTCAAGCCGTCAAAGAAGCAAAAAACTTACAACCAATATCTCTAACATCCCATAAAACTCTAACAAAGAATGGACTTACCAATATGACTAAAATCAGACAAAGAAACCGATCCACGATCAAATGCCTCGAGGTTTCCTCGAGATCGAATGCCTTAAAGTTTTACTATTTTCAATTATCTCGTGCTACTATAATTTGAATGATGAATCCACTTGGTTTCATACTTTGGTATCTCGAGCTTCCAATGGCTAACGTACTTGGTTTTAGTTAGTGTATAAAGAGCTAAACATAATTCCGATGATAAAAATTAATTAGTTTAACAGTTTAAATTATCAATAATAAAATAGATAATTATAAACCATACCAAATAGAAAAAAAAAATTGTGATGGAGAATTTTTAAATACTATGTAGTTTGCTTATAAAAAGTGGTCCTTGTAAAAAATCATTAATTATATACAGTTAACATACCATAATAAAAACAAAAAGTTATAAAAGTTATGGTGGGCAGTTGCCCACCCTGCTCCTTACCTAGATTCGCCACTGGTGCCCTAATATCATTTCATCTTTCTATCACTTGGATATTCAACTTATAGGTTCGTACAAAAAATATTTATCGAACGACACCAAGACGGATTTGGTCAACATTTTACTTATTCAACATGTACTCATTCCTATCTTATTTGACTCCAAAATGCTTAGAAGCTCCAAACCATCAAACTCGTACAATAACATATAAAAAGACTTTTTAAACACCTTAAAGGCTCGCTAAAACCGAAGATATCATGTTTAAAAACAGGTTAAAATCATGATATGTGAGCTTCTCATAAATTTTTTTTTATATTTATAGAATATTTCATACGATAAAACTATATACTAACTTTAGATTTATAAACCTAAAATGAAAAATATTCAATATGCATAACATTTTTTGTTATTATAAAATACTTTAGACAATAACAATCTATCAAGTTTGAGTTGTATAAGCACCCTAGCTTAGTATATGTATTTCTCACACCCTCAAAAACAAAAAACAAAAATTGTTAAGAACTCTACAATGTCTTTCCTAGCAACCTTCACACATGAAGAATTATTCCACGTGAGAGTTCACTTCATATGGATCACCAATCGCGTGTTAAAATGTATTTCCGTAATTTAAATATAAATATGTTATTTTTTATTTGAAATTTTCATTATATATTTTGGTAGAGAATTGTTTATGTAAAGAGATTAAATATATTTGTGATTAAGGGCATATTGGTCTTTTGACAGTTTGGATGCAGCAAACTCAAGTTTGAGTTGCATCCAGTTATTTTGGATGCAATTGATTCTGCATCCAATTTTTGCATCCAGATGCAGTTCATAATTGATCACAAACGAACAACATCTGGATATTGCATCCAGATGCAGCGTCTAAACGCAGAAACGAACAGCACCGTAGTACCTAGTTGGCGTTGAATGCCGTATCCATATGTATGTACTTAATAGATAGTTTAAGGTGAAGCAATTTAGGATTCTTACTCTTGATGCATTGTTTATATACTGGAAAACTGCTTATGCTTTGTCATATACCGATTTGAGCCAAAGAGATCTAATAGATCTAAGAGAAGAAAGGTCCACTGAAAGGGAAGTGTGGTATTAGTATGAATTCTCTACGGAATGGGTTGAAACTTTCATGCCCAATTTGTACTTGGTAGTAAACCACACCTCAAAACTACTTTACCATAACATTACAAAGTTCAAAATGATTTGAAAAATTGCTTGAAGCCACAGTTCTTGCTTGTCGACGGACATCTTCAAAAACTTGTTCATATTTGCTCCATAGACATGCATTTGCATTAGGATTTTGGTTCATGGAACTGTTTTCTCCGAGCAGCGTCACTAAGAATTACTACGGCATCAACACTCCTTCTGACTTGTTTGGTTTGGCTTCTCTTGTTTCGACGGGTTTCTTGTCAGGAGTAATAGTTTTCTTAATTGTCCCTCTGCATCATCTTCTGATCTTGCCTGCAGAATTTTTTAAGTTGGCGAGAAATGTTATAATATTATCTTTTAATATCATGGAACAGGAACAAGATTTTGAAATATTAAGATAGAGAGAACTGATATACCCTCGTCGAGAATGCAAACCGCAATGATTCAATTTTCGCTCCTGCGCATAGCCTGAGGTCAAAACCAAGGGAGTCTATCCCAATCAGCTTCACTTCCTGAGAAAAGAAGTTTGGTCTGATCAAATTTTGATACAAAAAAACTTGCACTCTGTATTCACATAATATTAATTTTATCATGGTAACGGAAAGAAACCTACAGAAAGAACCCGTCAAAATCCAGAAATTTCAGTACATAAGTTGAGCTTTTAAAGTTAAGTTGCAGCTATTTACCTCTGCTTGAATACCGTTATGTCTCCAACACATAGATTTAAGGGCTTCCGTCAGTTTATCACCAGATTCTTCTAATCGGCTTATTATTCCAGCTGATGCGTAAGCAATAGCATCAGGTTGTGCTTTTCTGACATCTTCCACTTCAACATTAGTCTGTTCCCAAAAGTAAAAGACACTACTAAGGATAAGCTTGCACCAAAAAGCATATAGTCTAAATAAAAAACAATCAAAAATTGGATCCATGAGATTTGTCAATTACACAACCAAGCAAGGGAAAACATGACACGACACAACGTTATTCAGAGATAGAAAAGAAAGAAGTTTCTCAAGGACATGAAAAAAAAAGGATGGAGAATATGTTTTGCAAACCTGATCCCCTTGTGCTGTAATAAGCTGAATTCTTATCATCTCGAGCTTGTAAAACCCCACCACATTTCTCGTTTTTTCAACCTCTAACGACTCTCCCTCCGACTCATCACCACCTGCCTTATCGTCTGCTGCATCCTTGCTTCCGTTTGTACTCGAAGATTTAACAGCAAATTTCTTTTGAATATCTGAATAATCTTCCACTAAGATATGACTCAACAGTCCCTGAATGGCAAGACCAGCAGACGGCTGTTCCATCCAATCTACAGGATCATTTGAAGCAACCTATGTTTGACAAATACATGAAGTTTGTAATGATTCTGCATATCGTTTATATATAAAACCATAGCAAAAAAAGAAAATTAAGACCAATAGTTAACCTCGGTCATTCTCTTTGCAAAAAACATGGGATGACAGTTCCTCATTGTTTCCAAATTTGCCCAGTCTCCAAGTGTCTCATCGTCATCATCGTCATCCTCATCATCGTCATCGTCTTCATCTTCATCCTCTAGGACAGCAACCCATTCCTGAAGTAAAAAAACACAGTTATAGTGAAGCATGGCAAACATATTCCTCTCATGGAGTCCCAATAACTGAATATAAAAGGTGAAATAAAACTGTTAAACCTCCTCATCGTCTTCTCCTCCATCTCCATCCTCCTCACTGTCATCTTCTCCTTCACTTTCATCATCTTCAGTTTCAAAGTCACTATCGGATAGACCCATCATCTCCATTTCCTTGATCATCTCCATCGTATCAAAACCTACAATGACTTGCTGCAATGCAACCACAACTTCTTAGAGGTGAATACAGAAGAAGGTAGACCGAAAACTTCACTGAGCAGCATAGTCAGTGATAATCAATAGAAACCGACTGAAGCTTGATGACTACTTATTGAAACATGCTCGTGCGCTTAAATTTAGAAGGATAGTAAACTAATACGAAATTAAAATGCCCGAGTTTAGCATCTTAAACTACTGTAACAGAAGAAAACAACTCTCTCCTCCATGAAAGCTAGGATTCAAAATGTTTGGAACATTCACCCGTTTATTAAAAAGTCTATGAAGTGCATATGATGTAGATAGGAAATGCATGTCCTGTGCAACATACCACATAATTATTAGCAGAAGTGACAGACTGCATGACATCATCATCCTCCTTTACTTGAAAGTATAAATCTGAAGGGTATCAGGGCTATTCAATTTAATTTTTGACGGTATTAGGTGGATTAGATAATCAGAGGGAACTGTGAATAAATTTTATCTTACTTCCATTCTGATCTGTTATATAAGGAATATCTGGCCAAAGAATATTCTCATGAACTCCATCATCAATTGAACCTGTAAGCATCAGGGTTCCTTTATTGTTCACCTGAACATGACACACTACGGGAAATGTTAGATGCACAAACTGAGGGAAATCATTTTATGAATACGATGTATGTGATGCAGAATGACATAGGCTTGCTTTTTCACTAAATAACATGATTCTACAGAGGAATAAAGACAGACTAATATCGATGCAAGAGCAAGCAAAAACTACCAAACGAGCATCTGATTCTAACAATGCATATAAATTAAAGGCATTAGTCCAACAATTTTTTTACCAAAAAAGGTAGTTATGCAGATTGAAAGACGCAATATAACACCTCAATGATGGTTCTAGTAGTTTCTGCAGGTGAAAGCCTGGAATCTCCAGCATTCTGTGGCAAAGAGGCTCTGATTTCTTCTGAAGGATGATACCTTGACTTCCCCGTTTGCTTCTCTGGATCTGAAGCTGAGTCTAAGTACTCAGCTGTGGCTTGCGTACGATTCTTCCTCAAGTGTTTTCTTGTTGAATAGTCACTGTTGTACTTGAGAAATCCACTCCTAGAAAAGTGAAAATGAATGTGAGATTTCACATATATGAAGAATACCTAAATACTCAGAATCTGCAATATCCGAGCAAAAGACTCTATCTTCGACTAGTTCTAAAGTTGACAGACGAAGCATCCATCTTAGTGCTACATATAATCGTGCCACATCACACTAAATTTAACATTCAAAGTTGGCAAGAGACATATGCAAGTAAGTTAATCTACAGTACCCAGTAGTCTTATTGAGACGTTGAGGCTGAAAAACGCGGCGAGAAGCATAATGGAAACAGCTTCCTCCTTCCTCTGTGCTCGGTGCAGGACGATACTCTGCAAATTATGAGACAAATGAATATTCAGAGAACTGATTGTTGAAACAAAATCAAAAACAGATAAGAGAAATGGAGATTACGGAGTATCGCCGTAGAAGAGCAGAATCCGGTGGAGAGACGGACGGCCATAACCGACTCAATCATCGGAAAGTTTATTATCTCTATCTCTTGTTTCTTTTGAGCTCAGAAGCTGGAGAAGGATTTGCAGATTAGCCTCTCTTTGGTAGTTTTCCTTACCAGTGATGACGTGGCATCTCCTCATTGGTAGTAACCCAATAAGATATTATAAAGCTGTCCGAAAAGGTACTTTCATTTCTGAAGTCATCAAAACGCTGCGTTGTTTTGTAATATTGTCATTACAAAGTTCACCAATAGTCACCACAAGAGCAAACACCAAACCGGAACACATGAAATCTATTGGTATCTCTGATGATGATCTCACGACAAGTTATCTTTGAGATGAGCTTTGCTGCAACATGACAATCTCCACAAATCCTAAGGTTCTTTGTTATCCTTATGGCATTACTCTCTTCTTCTTCTCCTTTCTCTGTTGTGTTGATCAGAGCAAACACAATGGCTAGTTTCTCACTATGAACAGCTAAATGCGTCTCTTTATCTTCTTCTTCCACATCGTGAAGGGCTGATTCCGAATCAGGAACATACCCTAGCTCTTTCATTTTCTTTATTAGAACATCCAGCTCTCTGTAAATCTCGTCGGATTGCGGGTGTAACTTGTCCCCTACTAAGAATGTATGAATTTTTCCATTGACCTCTACATTGCTGGCTCCAGGATTCTTCTTTAATCCTTTGCTCTTCATTATACGTCTGATTCTAGTCACTTCTTCCCATTTCCCAGCCTTTGCGTATATGTTCGAAAGCAATACATAATAGCCAGATTGCTCAGGTGCTAACTGAAAAAGCTTATCAGCTGCTAGTAGCCCGATGTCTGAATTAGAATGCACCCTGCAAGCTCCTAATAGTGCTCCCCAAACTCTCTCATTTGGTTCCGTTTCCATTTCTTGAATAAAGCTATAAGCTTCTTTCACTTTTCCGGCTCGGCCAAGAATATCTACCATACAAGCCAAATGCTCTAACCTAGGTTTAATCTTGTAATGATCTGTCATGAGTTTGAAATAACTCTGACCTTCTTCTAGTAACCCTGCGTGGCTACAAGCAGCAAGTGTTGTGACAAAGGCAATTGAATCAGGGACGAGCCCGGAGTCTTGCATTTTTGAAAACAATGCCACGGCGTCACGGCCTCTTCCACTGACTCCATAAGCTGAGATCAAAGCTGTCCAAGACACAACGTCACGGGACTTCATGTTCTCAAATACATCTCTCGCTCGGTCTAAACATCCGCATTTTGCGTACATATCGATCAACGCGTTCTCTACCAACAGATTCGGTATCAGCTTCTTCCTCTCAATGTAACCATGGATTTTCTTACCAAGAGACAGAGCAGATGTATCTCCACAAGCAGGCAAAACACTTGTTATTGAGACCGCATCAGGTTCAATCCCATCCCCTTCCATTCGGGAATACAATTCCACAGCTTCAACAGGCATCGCGTTTTTCATATACACACCGATCATCACATTCCACGAGACCAAACTCTTTTCCCCCATATTCAAAAACAAATCTTTAATATACATGACATTTTCAGTTGTCGTGTTTGTCACTGCTGGTAACAAACTAGCCATCGTGCCAGCGTCGTGGCTTATCTTCGCAGACTCCATTTCCCTACAGACCTCCAAAGCATCATCAAATCTCTGATTCTGTGCATACCCAGCAACTAACGAATTCCAAGAAACCACGTCTCTTCTTGACATCTCATCAAGTACAAGCCGTGCTTCAGCTAAAAATCCACACTTCCCATACATAGAAACTAGACCGTTCCCAACAAACAAAGTCGAAGAGAGACCAACTCTAGTAGCAGACCCGTGGATTTTCTTCCCAACGACAACATTCCCAGAGCAAGAACAAGCCTTTAGAACACACGGATAAGTGTAATGATCAGGTCTAACATCACAACCACACATCGTCCCAAACACATAAATACCTTGACGGTAAAGCCCATTATTCACATAGCTTCTAATCATGACATTCATGATAATCACGTTTCGCTCCGGAATTTCATCGAACACCTTACGGGCTGACGTCACATCTTTTAGAGACGCATAAGCTCTCATAAGTTTAACGCCTAAAGACGAATCGCAGCGTAGATCTTCCCGAATGATTCTGGAGTGGACTGTTTTAAGGGTTCTGAGATCTGGGTAAGTGTCGAGTACCTGACCAAGCTTCTGTGGTGATCTCTGATCGAATTCAAGTTTGGGTACGGACGAAGTCAGTTTTCGGATATGGGATTGTCTGAGTTCGGGAAAATGGAGGAGACGAAGATCGACATTGATGCGCTTCATGAGCTTTGAAAGCGAACCTCGTCATGGGCGGGAGCAAATAGCAACGTTAGCAATGGGTGAGGTTAACCGGATAGAGGTAGTTAAACCGTACCGGTATCACATCGCTCGTTCGGTTTAGTCTAAGCGTGAAATTGTACTATTTTAAAAAGGAACCGAGTCGAGTACCATATTTCCTCTATCGTCGATGTTCCACTCTCTATCCACTGGGTCCTATTCCACTAAATGTCTTTATGTGCACTACGCTGGCTCCGATTGGTAACCTCGTTTGGATTTGGCGGTTGGGGCATTTTCAGCTGTTGCAAACGAACTTCGTTTGAAAACTTCGTTTGGAGATGTCGTTTGGAGATAGAGGTTCGTTTGGAGTTAGCGGTTGAATATTTATGTGCGATTGGTAACATGATAGCGGTTGAATAGTACTCTTATGNTATTTTAAGTAAAATAATGGTTGTTAAAAATAAAAATATAATAAAATAAATATAAATAATTATATAATAAAATAAAAAATAAATTATAATTTAAAAATAAATAATTATTTGCATAAACTCATAAACAAAAATTATTTTCTGAATTAAGAATTTTAAAAAGACAAATAAACATCTCATCAATTTGATCTTTAAACTACCCTCTTTGGATTTTGAAATTTTAAAAATAC
>OVAF01002365.1:0-11843 GCA_900406245.1 Odontarrhena argentea | reverse complement strand
TTTGCAGTATCCAGCTACCATTATCTTACACGTAGATAAGCTGAGAGGCATGTCATTTTCTTTCATCTCAGCCAGGATACAACGGGTGTGTTGCCATAGTCCTTTTCTAAAAAGCCCACTTAAGATAGCATTATAACTATACACACTGGGTTTTAAACCACTCTTTGGCATAACCTCAGATAAATAAAGAAATGCTCTTTTGATATCTCCTTCATAACAACTCCACCCAATCAATATACCAAAAGTTGCTTCATCGGGTTTAAACCCCAAGTGTTCCAGCTCCTCCATATATACATGAGCTCTCTCCGAGCCAAACCTCCTGCAGAGAGAATGCACAATCCTGTTTCCAACAAACACATCAGGTTCATATTTTACTTCATTAAGGAAACCAAACAAATCCTCAAAATCATGCTTCTCGCAGTATCCTAAGGCAATGTCACTACATATTGAGTTATTATTCATGATACAGCCTAGAGCCACAAGCTTTCTCGTCAAGACTCTAGCCTCCTGAACTCTCTGGTCCAAGCAAAGTAACTTGATAACTCTCCCTATTGTATCTATGTTCTTGGTATCTAATACAACTGTTCTCTCCACCCAATCCGAACAGATTCTATACGCTGATTCTGTCCTGTAAACTCTAACTAAATGACGAATTAGAGCCTGGTAACACTTTGTTGAAGGTACTAATCCCTTACTCCTCATCCAATCAAACAGCATAACCGCCTTCCTAGAATCGAAATCATCGACATATTTCTCAATCAATTCACAGAAAACTCTCTCGTTATCCAACATTTCTCCATAATTCTCCCTTTCCAAAAGCAAAGATTCAGCATCCTTAACCATCCCTTCCCTGATGAGCAACGATGCCATGATCTCACAAGCCTGAGGAAGATGCTTAAACCCTTTGTATTGCCCACTAGCCCATCTAAAAACATCCCATAAAGCTCGAACCTTTCTACCATCAATTCCACTTTTCTGAAGCTCGGATTCATAACCCAGTAACAATTCAACCACATTTTCGGGTTCCAAGCCAGGGAACCTTCTAAATTTACGAGTGATATTGGGAACCACATCAGACAAATCCGAAAGCAAGTCTTTCAGAGAAGAACCAGTAACGTCATCGACAGACCTCGAATTCGGATTCGATTTGATAAGGGAGACTAAATTAAGTGGAGAAGACTTGTAATTGCTTGGAATGGCTGAATCATTTTCCAAGGACGAAGCAGTAGAAGAGGTAGTAGAGAAGGAGGCGAGAAAGTAAGGACATGAGAGAGAAGAGACCTTATTAAGAAAACGAAGCCGAGTAGAGTTACTGATGGAGACGAGATTAAGCATGTGAATGCAGAAATTAATGGAACCTTCTTCTTATTCATCTGCTGCAACATTCAAGCTCCAAGCATTCTTATCACCGTATCACGCAACAAAGGTGATGGACGAAAGAAAGGTAAAACTATTGAAAACGACGCCGTTTCATCGATATGGAAAATTGTAACCTAGTGGGCTATTGGGCCCTTTTGGTATTTTGTTCCTCATCATTCATCCAAATATGGAAAAGTCGAAAAGAACAAGCTTTTTGATGCATGAGAGTGATTGGGCAGTGATTAGGAGTTTTCTTAAACGAATGAAACAGCAATGGGAAATGAGATGTGTTCTTAGACTAGTTTAGTGGTTTGGAGTTAAAACTTAAAACATATCATTCATTCGTTACTAGTTTGGAAACTCAAGCCTTCTTGTCAGCAATGCCATGTCTTGATAACCTTGGACTCACAGAGGTTTGGTTTGAAGATGACTCTGACATCATATTGTAAGCCTCTCCTCATGGCATACACTTCAAACTACATTGAAAACACTAAGGAGCCAAGGAGAAATGTAAAGCTTCAGGTCAGATTTTGTGGAAGGCAAGACTCAGTTAAGATCTTATTGCCAACTTACTCAATGATTGAAAGTAAAAATACTTTGTTGGTTCTTAATATTAATATAAGTTGGGTGTTTCTGTACAGAACTAAAAATATATATGTATATATATATACATAAAAGGGTAATTTACAAACAGAAAATGTTTTCCGAGTGGTCTAGCTCAAGTAAGACAACCCAACAGTCCTAGGCACTAAACAGAACCATCATTGGAGTGTTCGCCGAGAAAACTTATGGCGAGACGAAGCTACCCAACAATCTAATGATCAAAGACCACAATCTTCCAGGAAATAGTAGCAACCTGTCTTAAATTGCTGCCAGAGAAGCATATGTGCAAAGATACAAAACATAGATAGACAGAGAAGTTTATATACCTTAGACCAGATGAGACAACAGATTGATCATGCCCAAGTGGTTTACCTGAACAATGTGGATATGAACCATTCGATAGATTCTCACTCATCTCTTTCCCTGCATATGATCTAAAAGGCTCTTGACAGGATATATGGTTATCCTCTGTGATACCAAACCTCTGGAGTTTGTAATAAAGAGAGGTTTAAGCATGCTGTAACACCAATACATAAGCGCATCTTATAGTTCATACAAACGGAACTACGCACAACCAAACTAAGGTTTCTGAATCTGATCCAAGGAAAGACAAGGTACAGCATTACAGCCAAGGCAACTGGATATGGTTTAAACGGGTTGGAGCTTGGCAGAATTTTGGTCACAAGCGGAATGGAAATTTTTGAAACAAACTAAATATCTCATCCATACGGTATCAGTTCTCCTAGGTGGAGTTTGGTGGTTCGGCTTTGTCATCTTGTTTGGTGAAAGGGCTTCAACTGAGGGGCAGTGGGGTTGGCTTCAGGCTTCAGGATCTCACACTGTTTTATTGGGACGGGAAAAGGTCACAAAGGGAAAACAAGCAGTGAATCAGATTCTGACACTGGGACAGATCAGATCATATCAGATTTATGTAATGAATCTGGGCAGACAGCTAAGTAAACTAAGTTTAAGAGAAGGACTTAAAGCAAACAATATTAGGATCTAACCTTTATCACCCACATATTGCTTCTAGTAATCATAGTTTCTGCGACGATAGGTAGAGGAGTGGCTGGATAACCTGATGAAAAAACCGATTATAAGGATCAACCACCATGAGATTTTCGGCAAATGAAAACCGAAAGTGTTTAATATACATCGACAGATTCTAAAGGGTATATACTTTAGTATAGTCACAAATACATCTGGGAAGAAATAATCTCACCCAGAACTGCCACTGCGTCCAGATGCATAGCCTCCATACACTCCATATGGAGTACTACTACTTCCACCAACCTACAGAAACAAGTTCAAAGATAATGTTATTAATTGCGAAACTGATTTGTTGACAGCAAGTAATGTGACCGATTAAAAGACAACTGAGACATTAATATGTTGAAAACATGTAATGTAACCAATTAAAAGACCTACCGGTGCACCATATGACGAATAACCGTCAGCAGACAAACCACTTGACCCATAACTACCAGGATGAGGATTTCCGCGTTCAAGTCTTCTGCTATCTCTATCTCTACCATCATAGTCGAATCTATCAGTAGCATCTGGTGCAACAGGAACGTAAGGCAAGACCGGCATAAGTGCAGGAGCGCCACCTTCCCGGTCAAAAACATTGGCTCTTAATCGTGATGTAATTTGTATGAGAGCTTCCTTCGCAACATCAAGTTCTCCAGATATCTGTACATTAAAATTGTTTCTACTGTTAGTGCCTATAAGAGTGAGGGTAGCACAATGATATTGCGACTTTTACCTGAACCATCTCATCATCATCAGATGCAACTTTTGGAAGATTTTCCTTGCCGAGTACGCGGATGTTAGCTTTGGTCATTCTTCTCATCTCAGTTATAATAGCTCCTCCTTTCCCAAGGAGACAACCAATCCTAGAACTCGGTACAAGAAGACGAGTGGTGAAAGAAACAAGTCCAGAATCTCTTTCCACCTTGTCACTGCATTTTGGTTGCAGCCGCATAGCTGCTTCTATGGTTGGGGAATACGCATCCTCGAAAACCTAAAACAGATAAGACACAGTCAGGGAAGAAAAGGTGGATAAACTATAATTACTTAAAAAGACAAAAGACCATTGAAAGACAGTCAAACCTCTCGTGCTGATATAGTTATCAAACAATCGTTTCCTTCCGTTCTAGTGCTATCAACTTTAATGGTTGCTCTGGTTTCCTGTCGAAGCTGATTGATAAGAGCACCACCTTTACCAATAACACTTGCAATGTTTTCAACAGGGGAAACTAGCCGAATATAGAACTCTGTTGGCGGTGGCTCATTTCTTGGTGCTTGGTATAGAGGGCGTGACCAATCTCCAGCATCACTTTTGTATCCTCCATAGGAACCCATCATCGGTGCTATCCCTACAATTCGAGGACCACCCGTCTGGCTCATGAGTGAACCAGGTGGATATCCACCGGCCATTGCAGAAGAAAGTAGGTTCTGACTACGTGAAGGATTTTCATGAAGGCGGCAGGCAATCTGATGCAGAGCCTTCTTAACGATGAGCACTTCTCCAGATATCTAAGAAGAAAAAAAAGACATAAGAGGTTCATAAGGAATTCCCCAACAGCAACTTACACGACAGAATAAGCATTGACAGTAGACAGCCTAGAAACACAGATTTCTTTCCTAGATACCTGAATAAGCTCATCTGAACTCAAGGCACATAGAGGCATGTTTCTGTCCTTGATAATACGAATCTGAGCACCCGTGTCAGTCCGAATGTTCTGAACAATTTGGCCCCCTCTCCCAAGAATACACCCAATCTGATCCGAAGGAACGAGCAGCCTAGCAGTAACTTGCAGCTCTCCTTCACCGCTATCTTCACTTCGCGCATCATCCGCAACTACTCTATCATGAATCCTAAACAAAGCATCCTGGGCTGGAGAAAGAACTTTCTCTCCATCTCCAAACTCATTAGTCTCATCGCTAGGGCTATATATCGTAATCACGCGATCATCGCATCCTGGAATCGCCTCCCCTATCCTAATTTTGGACCTAGTATCCGTTCTCAACTGCTTAACAATCTCACCTCCTCTACCAATAACACTCCCAATCTTTTTAACCGGGCACAAGTATCGAAACACAGTATCATCACGATCAATTACATGTGAGTCTCTCTCTTCACCACGATATCTCCTTTTACTTCCACCGTTGTCATCGTAGTCAGACTGCGGACGAGACCTCTTTCTATGACTATCTCTATGATCCGGTGACATTTCACAACAAGAATCTGTACCTTCAAATAACACACATAAATCAAACAATCAGCGCAAGAAAATGTAGCATTACACAACTTACATCCACAAGTGTACTCATGAACTGAAAATTATACATATCCTTATACAAATTTAATCAATTTTACCATAGGATCCAATAAACATATTCAAATCAGAACGCAGAACTCTAATCTATCAAAAGAACAAGCTCAGCAACTGTTGAGTATTTTGAAATGAAGATATTGAACTCAATACACGAACGATTAGAGATTCCAATTACGATCTTGGAGATTCTTTTGGATTGGAGAAGAAGAAAAAAGTACGAACCTTTGATTGATTCCTCTGACGAAATCGATTCTTCGGATTTGGGGTTATCAAGAATTTCTAGGGTTTGTTCCGAGTTTAATCTGTTGTTTTTTTTTTTTTTTTTCAATTATATGAATTGCGTATGTTTTCTGATTTTACTAATCGACCTCAAATCTTTAAGATAACTTTATTAAAAGGCCAAAACTATTGTTTATCCTATTTAGGCCCTTGATATGAGAACCTACAATATATTGCTAGGGATGTTGCATTACTTTGCAATGATATATTTTTTTTTTTGAGCAAACCAAATTTTTCATCCATTAAATCGAGACTACAGAGGATTTTAGAGCCGTTTTAGCTGAGGCTTCAACTTTTACATTCAAAAAACGCCAAATAAAATAGATAGAGATAGATGAAAAAGTTTTGATTAGACAACGTATGTCTAAAAAACGCTTTTCAACTCATTGACATCGACATTAGAGCTAATAAGAGAGACAAGAACTCAAGAGTCCGATAACACCGCAAGGTGGTGGATATCAAGATGAGAGGCTGCTTAGACGGCAGTTTTGAGAGCAAGGGCTTCAGCCATCAAGGCCGAAGATGTGAATTGGTGTGTAGTAGAGCCTTGAGCAAGGGCGTTGCCTAGAGGATCCTCAAAGAACCAACCCAAACCGGCGTGTAGAGAAGAGCTATTCGATGTTGCATCGACGTGGCAGGAGATGTGGTTTATTGTAGGGGGCAGTGGCGAGTAACATAGGGGCAGGAGTCTTGATGGCATGCTTGATGGTCTGTGCGTCTTGCCAAGCTTTGGCTTCAAAACAGATCTTTGCAACAGTTTCAGGTTCAGAGGAGACTCTGTTCTCAAATAACTTACGCGATTTCCAGAAGAACCAGACAACCCAAGGATAAAGAGGAATTAAGATTCATGTTGGTGGGAGCATCGTCATAGTATTTTTGGAACTTATATTTCAAATGTGGTATTTAAAGAAATTGTCCTTCGATCATAACCTGAGGTAATCTATTTATTTGTTGCGCATATTTAATAATTATGTCAATTATCTCTTGTCTTACATTTGTCTTTTTTATCATTTGTATTGAGATATAGTAAAACGTCATACAAATTAGTAATGCCGGGACTCCAATTATTTATTAATTCATACATATATTTTCTTAACACTTATTTAATTAATGACTTATAACGAAAGAAACAGTTGTGTAAAGTGTAAGAAGTAGAAACAAAAACTTGATGTCTCGGAATATTTTCAATTGAAGATAGTGTTTTCAATATGTCCACCAAGTACATAAATCAAACAGATATGTTACTCCCCAATATCATCAACTCATAGTCTCTCCACAACTACAAAAGTAAAGCTTAACTTATGTAAATTAATTTAAAGTTTCNTCCACAACTACAAAAGTAAAGCTTAACATGTTACAAATTGTTATTCATTCCAAAAGTATCATTCATTAATCAAACCATTTTCTCTTCGACAAAATATAAACTAGAAACCGGTTTTTTTGTTTGTTTGTTTGGAAATTATGAAAGTGGAGGAGGAGATGCAACGTAACCGCCCCAGTTGGTGTTAGGCCCAGCCGGGCCATAATCCATCAGCTCCATCATCTTTCTTACAACCCCGTCCTGTATTTTCACACTTTTATTATCACAACAATATACTTACAATAATTATTGACCACAAAAAAAAAAACTATAATTAATTAGTAGCTTTTTTACAGATAAGTGATCCGTTTTTTCCGATAATTTGTAAAACTTATATATTTCGATATGTTAATTTTTGTATCTCCATATGATATTGTACGTTATAAATTACAAAAAATTTTAATTCCGTTTCTTGTTGTTAAAAAAAAAAAGGTTTTGGTTTGTTTGAACTTGAGATAACAAAGTGTTCAAATCAGTTTAAGGTTAATGCTGAAAGTTTCGGCGTTAATCGTCTGTTTGAGGTGGACGTCGATGTAATGTAACGATTAATAAAAAAATCGGCATGTAGACTAAATATGGATATTAATGATTTTTTTTTTCTTTTTCATTAGGTAAAAAAAATATTTGATTATGAATGTTAAAATATTTGTTTTACTAAACCTTTAGGTAAATGTTTATATAGTTAAATCGGATAATAATATTTTCAAACCTCTAAAGTGTAGCCATTACTTGTTTTTAACATCTTCATTACATTTTCCATCATAATTTATACTCTTTCTAAGAGAAAAATTAAGATTAGATCTAATTTTAAACATCTCATTTTAAGTCCAAAAATCAAGAAAATGTAAGAAAAATTATGATATTTTTAATATAAAATAAATAAATCGCTGATTATAAACTGATTGGATAGACAATTAATAGAATCGATTATGTTTAATAACATCAACCAAAGAAACTCTAGCTATTACACGGGAATTAATCACTAAAACAGTCGATTTTTAGAACATAGTTAAGAACCAATGTTCAAAAGTCTCGGACGGGGAGGAGTATCCAAGGCCGTAAAAGGTACAGATAAAGACTGGCTCCGGGCCTTGGAGGTGGATTAGGGTNCCCCTCCAAAAAAATAAAAAAAAAAAAAAAAAAAAAGTCTCTTTGGAATCTTTTTGACCTAGTTACAATTTCTTAACACACTTCGGTATTGTTGCAACAAAAATGTTAGTTGGACATCTTATTAATATATTTTTATATAAATGAAAAAAATACACTACGACATATAATACGTAGTATTTTGCAGTAAAAGTTATGAAATATCGATGACAAATAAACAATATAAGTTGTTAAACATTAGTTTTGTAGTATTAGAAAGAGTCTGATTAAAAGAGAAGTAGTTAGAGAAGAAGAAAGAAGTAACCTTGGAAGGAAGTAGCTCAACCATTGTGTAAACTCCTGCCAACTTTGCAGTTCGCAAGTCTCTCCCCATGGCTTAACATTTCACAAACAAACAAAAGAAAATTAATCATAAGGCATGAAAGTTCAAAATCACAATAAGGGCCAACAACCATATTAGTTATAAACTCGTAATAATATTGCAACTGGGTGATTATATATTAGAAGAAGCTATTACCAGTGAAGGAGAAGATGAGAAGTAAAAGAGAGGAAACAAGAAGAACTCTGAAGAAACAAGATTGACCCATTGTTGTCTGTGTTTGACGTTCTAAAGCTTTTATTATATATATACGAATTTTGTTAGTAATTTAATCAATTTCTATTATAATACTATAGTTAAACTTTAATAAAGAGCAAAGGGAAGCTTTAGTTTCAAGGGTTTCCACTTTTCCTGGAAATTGCTTCAGCCTCAGATCCAATGAAGAAAGATGGTTTATTAGTTGACTAAAATAGTCTAATTTTTCTATATATTTGAGTTGTTATTAAGAAGTAGAACTAATTAATAAGAACTTAATTATGGTTTTAATTAGTAAGTAGCAAACTCGCACGAGTGATTACACGTGTAACCTCATGAGTCCATGTGATGTGAACTGGAGCCAAGCTCCTCATGTCTGCCACTACTAAAGAACCTCATGTTTTTTTTTTTTTCTTTTTTTTAATTTACCACGTAAAGAAATGGTCAAATAATCTGTAAAAATTATATGAAATGAAAGCTGCCAGAATTTCTAATAAAATCAAAGAGTTTTGGCAATTGACAATTATAACTAAGTTAGGCTATGGTCCACGAGGTTGGCAAGTAGGGGGGTCCCGGGGGACTTTGGACTATGACAAAAGAATTGGATTGGTAGAATGGAAAAAGACCAAAGTGAGAGAAAAAGTAAAGTAGACACACTTTCCCGAACTCTTTGTAATGTACATTTAGAAATAATATCGATTAACGTGTTTCTTTATCTAAGTAGGGAACAAGGTTTGACTTAGTTTGAATTGAATATATCATGATGCGATTTTACTATTACAGCTGTCCATAATTAAGACAAATGATTCAATTATTTGTGAGTTTTAATAAAAACACTGCTGAAGCATGTGAGTATGTGAGTTCTTATGAAAATCAGTGCCTTGTCAAATCTATTAAATTAAAATATATTGTTAGTTTTTTTTTTCTATTAATCATCTACTATATAAATAGATATTAAACTTACGGATAATGCAATTTTTTGAAACCTAAATCCAAACGTGTGAAGCTTGTGAATTACATAAAGATTTGAAACCAAACAAAACGGAAAATGTAATTTAAAACAAAAAAAAATAAACAGAAAGACTCAAATATGGAAGCACACAAAACTTGTAACTACATTACCTTTGGAAGGTTTTAAAATTGTAACAAAACCCCCTCTTCTATTTAAGTGACTACTTTCCATTTTCAAATAATGTTATGATTTATAAACCGACATGAGAAGAATCAAAGATGTCTCAAAATTCTCGGAAACAGCGATGTCAAGAACTTGACTTGAAAATGTCAAAACATGAACCTTAGGTTATACCAGAAAACGACAAAACCAAATGTAGAGACAAGAAACAACAAATATCCAATTGACTAGCACCAAAATCCACGGCATGGGGGAATACACGATGTTGAAAAGAAAAAAAAAAAAAAAACCCACACCTTACCTATAAGAAGTATAAACATGCAAGCAAACCACAAACTCAAAGAACAATCTAACTAAAACTGAAACTAAACCAAGTCACAAACTCTGTTGGAGAAGACAACAAATACCACAAAATGAGACCATAAATTCCTATCCGTAATACAAATAAATAGTCGTTTCAAAGAAACCACTTCCAAAACAACGAGGATGAACCATTGCTAGATCCAAACAGAGAAGGGATTTCGATCTAGGACGTTGGCAAAGAGAATCACACACTGATCTCAGAGATTCGATGCCACAAGGTGAAACACCATCAAGATCTGATCATATCTGAAGTTTTCAAGAATCATAAACTAGGCGTCGATCTTTTTTATGTGTCTTCAACACCGAAACTAGAAAACGAAAGAAAGAAAAACAAGAGCAATGATAAATTAAAGGAGAGCCACGGGGCATTGGTGATCGAAACTTGATCAAAATATTTAAATTTCTTTTGAAGTGTCTTGAATTACGAAAACAAACTCTAAAATCGACAATGATTTTGATTGCACAAAATTGTATTATTTGGATGTAAGATAACGACAAATAGTTCACTTGCACTACGTAGATTTGTCTTGTCTTTGTTAATACGCATAAATGGTGAAAAGTATGAAATATTTTTAAAAATGAACCAAAAGACTTATACAGTTTAAAAAAAAAAAATTTCTTTTAAACAATCTATACAAATATAATATGGACTTGAGAATAATGGTCTAACTTTTATAGAGATTTTGGATTTGATTGATAGTAAGGGTGAATCCGGATCAGATATCCGAGATTTTTAAGATTTTCGGATTCGGATTAAGAATAATACAAAAATTATTTTCCAAATTCATTGATATTTTGGATCGGATCCAAATTTGTCTACAGTAACTAAAAACTAAGAAAAATAATATAAAATTAATAAAACTATAAATCTATATCAAATAAATAAAATTAAATGGAAAATATTAATAACCATCATATAAGTTTATTCACACTAGTTTATAAAGAATATATATACATATATACATATATATATATATATTTAATAAAACTATATATACTCCCTCTGTTTCAAAAATGTTTATTTTTTCGACATTTACACATACTAAGAAAAAATCAATGTTCCATGATAATTATATAATTTTTTTAAATTATACATCTCCCTAAAAATTTAAACCAATAGATAATCATGAATTAAAAAAAAATCAATTAATTCTCTTGAACACTACGATGTTTACCATAAATTAACTAAAAATGCATGAAAAATTGTTAAAAAAATCATCTTTTTGAAACAAAATTTTTTTTAAAAAAATTCATCTTTATAAAACGGAGGGAATATAAAGAAGGGATTTGGATCTGAATTTGATAGTTGAATCTCTAAATAAAAAATATATGGATCCAAACATTATGAATATCCTATATTTAGAATGTATTGAAATGAACTATGGATTGGATAACGGATTCTGAATATTTTACTTACAAGATAGCAAATACAAGATGAATCACGAGCATGAGATTTTTCTAGTGGCTAACTCGTATTAGTGTATATTATTACGATGATATATATAAAGAAAAGAACAATAATTTCCAGACAAAGAAAAAAAAAATTAAAGATTAAGAGTCAAAAAAAAGTTTATAAAATAATGTGATGAAGCTAGGGCTGAGCATAAAATCTGAACCCGATCCGAAAAATTAGGGGTGGGCATAAAAACCGAACGGAAAAAAACCGAACGTAATTAGGTGTTTCGGTTCGGTTTCGGTTTTATCAATAAACCCGTTTGGTTACCA
>OVAF01002364.1:5690-15860 GCA_900406245.1 Odontarrhena argentea | reverse complement strand
TGAGATAATATGATACTTAGTTTGTCAACCAAAATTGAGATATCGAGTAATTTAGTGGTACTTTTTGTGTGTTTCAAAATTGGCAGGGGAGATACAGCGTTTTGTAGTTTCGAGTGCAGGCAACAACAAAAAAGACCGGGCAAGGAATACTGGGCAAGAAGAAAGGTAAAGGTATACTGAGCAAGGAATCGGTGGCGGTAGTCACAGCGAAAACCGGCAAAGAAGACCTGCAGCCGCCATCGAGTAGTCAAATTTCTATATAACCATATAGTTATATATGGAGTAAATCAGACCAAAAAAGAAACAAATGTAGAGTATATATGTATGGCAAACGACAAACAATCGACTAGCCGATTTAAATTTTGTCGGATGTGGGGCAAGGAGAAGGATGAAACCGGTTGTGTAAATTTTCTAGTAAAGTGTCAAAAGCCGACCATTTTTCTGAATTCTTGGATTATCTGAACTTAATCCAAACAACCGGTCTGAAAACACGTGCAAGGTAACTCCCACTCCAAAATATTTGTTATTCAAATTCTGAATGCAGTGCTGATAGACTACATTAGATACCTCTGGCCCAGTAATATAAATTGGTCGCCTTGGCATCAAATCAATTCGAGACCAAAAATACCTGCCATACTTACTGAGAATTCAAGAATTCTACAATAAACTTAGGAGTTAAAATGACTGGCAAAGTAGTAGGAATCGGATCAAGGCGAGTAGCACCGGTTATTACTTATGCCTCATTCCATACATTCACTATCTGCTAACTTAATAATACTAGGTGAGAACCCGCGCTACGCGCGGGTATGTTTTTAAAATTCGTTTAGTTCTTATAATTTTAGTATGCAATTATTATAATTTTATTATCATTTTTTTAGATTATATATAGATATACTTATAAGTTAGTAATTGTGTAAATCGTACCATTGATTGTTCTTTTTTTAGTGAAAATTACGATAAGTTTAAGATTATAAAGGTTTAGAGTTGTGATGTTATGTTGTGGGTAAATGAATGGAAATAGTGTAGTTTGTCCTAAAGTTGGTGTCTTGTAAAAAAGTGTTAACAAAATCTACAGAAACCCATCTCTTGATCTAAACGTTTAAGTGAGTTGAATTTTGTGTTTTTGTTTGATATTTTATTTGCTTTTTAACATTTGTCAGTATAATATTTTGTATGGATTTACAAATATATACTCTAGTTTAAACAGAAGGTGATAGTAATCGTTATATTTAATTAAAATATATTTAATTTAATTTTTTGGCATATATTAAATAAATTCGTTGAATTGTTGAAAAGGTTTAACATTTAGTTTTATATTTATTATTTAATTATATTTTCTAAATTTTTGCATTAACATTGTATATCCTTTTACACCGTAACCAAAATTGAAGTTTGTTTTTAGACGTTGAAATTATGAATTTTTAACGGATGTATATAAATTGTTTTGTGATTTCATATAGGTGTACATACAATATTTGGAAATTGCATTTATAATTATGGCATATTAGTCTGGTCATAGCTTTTTGCTTTTTGGTTTGGTTTAGTCCAAACAATTAAAGAAGAACTCTTGTACTCATATAATTTATATGACTATCTTGACTCGGATTGCATGGAAAACGTTGCAAGATGTTATTCCTAGTTTGGACTCACCATTGAAGTCGATGAACTCATCGTTCCGCGAATTGAGAACAAACCGGGTAGGTTCATGCTTAATCCCTTTCTTACTTTTCCAGCAATGCCATTATGTCCTGTGATGGAAGTTGCGCCATTGCATACAAGAAAAACATGGAGTAACAACCTTTATAACACTATGAGTGTAAGGCTCTTCAAGTGCCGTGGTCCGAGTAATCTCATAAACGCAGCTTGCAACAAGGTGGTTGACATCCTTGTCTTCATGCTTGAGAATTTCAGGTTTAATAAGTGCATCAAGAAAAGGCTTAATGCATTTGACCACAGCTGCGGGTAGAGACTGCTCAAACTCAGAAGACAAACAGGACCTTCCTGCATGTACCAACACGCAAGTTAATGAGAGTGGGAGTTTTCTACATTAAGGCTGAAAAGAGCACGACAATGTACATTCTACACACAGCTGAGAACGAAGAACAACTTTTGAATGAGAGATATTCTTACTGAGCTACACAACCAAGTCAACACCAATTATACCAAATCACATTTCCATAGAGTAATTGATAAAAAAACGTCTTAGTCAATGTACAAGAAGCATTCTAAATTTTACACTATTGAGCACTGAGAGGAAGACAACTAAACGAAATCAGGGTAGAAGAAAATTTGTTAGACACTGAAACCTATGTCTTAAGGAATAACCAAAACCTGCGTCTCGTATCTCCACATCCAGTTTCGATAATTTTGAACAATTTGCCATGTCTTCTGGCAAACTGGAAATTCTATTATTTGAGGCCCGTGGAGAAACAGTAAGCACAATTATTTCCATGAAGAAGATGTGAGACAAAAACCAAATGTTCAAAAGTATATAGAACAACCTTCAAATCGAAGAGGTGAGACAAAAATCAAATGATCAAAAGTAACATAGAACAACCTTCAAATCGGATAAGTCTAAACATCGTCAACCAGACTCTGGCAGTTCTTTCAGGTTATTGCTTGAACAGTCCAAGCTAAAGCAACCACATGGAGTTTAATCAATTAATCACTGTGGACGTCCACTGCCCTAATCTAAGTCCAACCAGAAGAAGTTTATGCTAGGATGGAGATAACCTACTTGACAAGAGAAGTAGCTGAACCAATTTGCTCAGGAAACTCTAATATCGAGTTGAAGGACACATCCAACGAAGTCATCCCTGTAAGCCTGCAAATGAGTTAGGAGACATTACCGAGCTGAACACAATAAAACCTAACAACAAAGATAAACAAAAAAACTTACTCTCCAAAACCTGCTGGAAGTTGAGAAAGTTTATTGCGACTAACATTCAACACAACCAAACAGGCAAGGTTCTTACGATCTTCTCTTAGAACCTCAATCTCATTAGGTGCCAAAATCAACTTCTGCAAATAAACAGCCTGCAAAGATGGAGAAATGATATGTATTTTCAGAAATTTGATCACAAGAACAATGCTTTAGAAAAGGACAAGCTTTTTATAATACCTCCCACCTGTTTTCTCCTTCTCCAGTCGTTTCCAGACATTGATACCTCCGTAGGTACGTCCCTGTAAATTCAAACCATAATTCAGTAAGCAAATGCAGCTCAAATATTATTGGATCTCGTGTGGATACGTCGAAACAAAAAGACCATCCACTACAGCATCTCGATTTTACTCAGACTCGTACATTGAAAGATTTAAAGATTTAGAGAACCCAACAACGACTTGACTGATTCAAAACTTTTGACATTTCAGCTAAACCCACAAAAGTATTCAAATTTTCAGTTTAACACCTAGCCACCTAGCCTTTGCAGATACAACTGAAACCATGATTGCTATATTCCGAAAATTTGAGAAAAAACCAAAATTGATCTTACCGGAGAGAGCGATTAGAAAAGTTGAGCCGCCTTCAGAATCCTTCATACATAATGACACTGGACGAGTTCGTGGGCGCACGGGGCCGAGCTATCGCCACTGGTCCGACTATTTGTTAACGACGCCCGCTGCGTGATTCTTCGAGGAAGGAAAATGGAAAGTCCTAATCTAACGCATCTCATCGCTCGGGATACTTGAGTTCAAAATTAAAGCACTAATTAAATAAATAGCCGTGTGAAAAGAAAATTGAAACAAAAATAAAAGGACAGATGTCAAACATACATATAGCCATGTGTCCATCAGAGGGAGAGGGACTTCCTCTTTTATATAGTAGATTTTTTTGGTTCAAACTTCACTTCTTGAAATAGGTTTTTTAGTTCGAACTTTTCAGATAAATCATAAAATCCAAAAAATTGATCGTGTATTCTCTAAACGATGGTCCACATCTTGAACCCGTGGACCTTTGAGAGCATGCATCCGCCAAAACAAAAAAACATCCAAATTGACATAAATTGATCCATTTTGAAGGTCACTCTTTACATTTGAGATCTTTTAGCTGTGTGATATTCTTTAACTTATTTAAACAAATTTCAGTTTTTAATTATGAATAGACTGCACTAAAATAACCCGTTCAAAACAATTTTGTCAAAATAGGTTTCTAACATTTGATTCCTGCTGATATCATGTCACGTGCTAAGGTGTGTAGATGTCATAAGATCATACGGTTGATTCATGTTTAAAGAGAGAATCGATGTAATCTGTAGACGGTTGAGAAAATTTCTCCCATTGTCTTTATAACGCCCGATCTCTCCGGTACTCAACCAACCGAGAGAAGTCGGGGTTAAGAAATCGAACCAGACACAAAGTCCGTTCGAAATCACCTCAACTAATATTTTCATCGCTTTGGCGCCAAGTCTCAAAACCAACATCAAGCCCCTTACCGAGTACTCAAATCCACTTACGCCAGAAAGGGAACGGAAATGAAGGGTGAGCAACACAAAGTTACTCAGCGAGGGTAGGCTACTAGGCTTAGACTTACCACTTTACCAGACCCTAGCATACAAGTAACTTTCTACACAAGCAACCAATACCCAATTCACAATCACACAACAACGATAGTTCCAACAACACTCTACATGCAAATGCAAATGTCACAGTTACTCGTTTTCCCATACTCTCTTCCCACGGTTACACCGCAATCCCCACATTCACTCTTCCTGAGGTCCCTCCACCACTCATCTCGCGGTCCCTCTGCAATCTCACATTCACTCTTCCCGCGGTTATACCGACCAGATTGGAGTCTTTGCACTGGAACGACGCCCTTCTTTCATTAGGAATTCCGCTACTCTCATGTCTATAGATCATTGATTAAGAAATACCTATTATTACTTTTAGCGACAACTCAGGATCCAGGTCTGAACATCACGATGAATGGTATAGTAGATGAGAGTGGTGAGTACTTTAAATCAAGAAGATGAAAGTGCTTCTAAGGTTTCGAGAGAGTTGGTTGTTAACTGACCTAGACGAACTGATTGATACATTACTTGATGCTTCTTTGTCGAGTGACTCAGATTACACACAAATAGATGACGAAGATAAGCCTGGATACCATTATAGTAGAAGACGGGAGCTCCAATCAAGAAGCAGGCCAAAACCAAACTGCTTAATGTTTTGACGAGATGATCATAGAACAACCAATTGTTCTTTCAGTTCAAGTATCTCTCATTGTCTCGATACTACTCAAGCTTTTGTAATGATAATAAGAAACCTAATGCAGACCAAAACAAAACAACAATCGAACTGGAAGATAACTTTCAAAATGCATAATAATCTTGAGGTTAAACTCAAAAGACAGAGATTCTTCTACTTGATAGAGAAAGGTCTCAAAAAAGAACAAGATTGTAAATATCAAGATTTCAAAAGGTCTCAACAAAAATCCAAAACAACGGAATGATTTCATCTTCAATCTCCCTATCCCTAGTCTTGTTTGGCAGCAAGAGCAGCAGCTTGACCTCTGAGACGACCAGTTCTCCTTGCAGCAATAAGACCAACCTTTTGTCCAGGAGGTGCATCACGACGAACCGTACTTGCGTGACCAATATGTTGATGGTTACCTCCTCCATGAGGATGCTCAACTGGATTCATAGCCACACCACGAACCTTAGGCCAGCAATTCCTCTTCACACGGTACTTGTGGTATGCATTACCAGCCTTGAGCATCGGCTTCTCCGTTCTTCCACCTCCAGCAACTTGACCGATCATAGCCCTGCATCCACTTGGGACAATCTTCTTCGAACCAGATGGCAACTTGATTCTGTTCAAATTCATATACTAATTAGCAACCAAGAGAACAAATCTCTTCTCAAATACAGAAAAATGTAGCCTACTACAAGTTGCATGAGTTCCATTTACCTCAACTTATTGTAACTATACAAGTAGATTCTTGTAGTTAAGAACAAGCAAATATTAAACAATCCTCTCTATAACCATTTTCTATTCCAATTCACACTATCAGCAAAATGTTTTACAAGTTTGTATCATTTGTTTCAACATTATGGAACCACAGTAGTAGAATCTTGAGAGTGAAGAACACAGGCAAATGATGATCAATCTTCTCTACAACCATTTCTAATCAAAATCCAACACAATCAGCAAACTGATTCCTAAGGTACACTGAAAACAATACTCATAAACTAATTCCACAAAGCTAAACAATGATCACATACAGATTCTGTAAACCCAATCACCAGCAAAATCTTATCATCAAGAACAGTAGATTCAACACAATCTTCCAAATGATAATCTACACAAACCATATTCACAAGAACCAAAACTCAAACCTGCTAGTGTCGTTATCGGGATTGTGAGCAATAACAATAGCGTAATCACCAGAAGCTCTAGCGAACACACCACGATCACCAACATGATGCTCAACGTTACACACAACAGCTCCTTCAGGGATAGATCTAAGAGGAAGAACATTTCCAACTACAAGCGTAGCTTTCTTCCCACAGTAGAGAAACTGTCCTGTGTACATACCTTCCGCAGCAACGAAAAGCTCCTTCTGCTTCTTGTAACGGAAAGGATGACGGAAAGCAACACGAGCTAGAGGAGCACCACGACCTGGATCGTGGATGATCTCGGTGACAACACCCTTGAGGTAACCATTTCTCTCGCCGAAATCGAGGCTACGGAACTTGGCCGGACCTTTACGGTGGTGAGTGTGGGATTTGAAGACGGAACCCGCTCCCTTACGTTGAGCTCTGATGACACGACCCATTGGAGGAAGATGATGAAGTTTTACGGCGAGAGGATGAAGGAACTAGGTTAAAGAAAGTTTTTGTAGACGCGAGAAGTTTTGTTCGCTTTCAAAACCCTAATGGGCTGAGAAAATTTTTGGTCTTTTTGAGAAATGGGCTTGATGTAAAAGGATAGTCAAAAACCCAGACGAAAGAACCGGGAGATTTGAAGATTTTTGAATCCTTGGATCAGTCAAATCCATCAAAGTCAGGAGTTTTTCAATGCACTTGTCCGTATTGCATAACTATCTCCTCGTATTCTGTTTTTTTTAATTCTTATTACAATTCTTTACTCCAAAAAATACATAACTCTAGGTTTTTTCTCACCAATAAATAAGTAGAGTATCCAATGTTAAAAAAAAAAGAGAGCACTTCAGATATTTAATAGGTGAAATTCAAAACTGATACATTCAAAATATTGTCCAACATATTTCCAATAAAAATAAGTTTCAGGAATTCCATTTTGGATAAAGATCACTGGTTGGTGACCAAAAAAAAAAAATGAAGATCACTGTTCAATATTTCTAATCAAAATAAAAATTAAATTTTCGAAATCTGTAATTGGAGTGATTTAGAAAATGTTGAATAAAATTGATAATTTTTTAGTTCAAAATTTGTAAATGGACGATTTTAAATCTCAATTATTCGTGTATTCGTAAATATGCACGGATAATTATTGATCTTAAACACATACAAAAAAAAACAAGAAAAAAAAACTAGAGTATAGACATCCCTAAATAAAGAGAGAATAAATGGCAATAATTGAAGTTTAACAATATGGGTAAAAAATAATTATTGGAAAAAAGATAACAACATAAGATGGGGGAAAATAATAGAAAAATAGAAACTTTTGAAATAGAACGAAGTTGTTGTCACTTTGTGGAGCGTCAAAGTTGAAAAAAAAGGGAGACAAAGCATAAATCATCCACCCGCTCCTCTCCTTCTTCTCTGTCCCAAAACAAACACGCTCCTCCCACTTTCTCCTCCATCTTCTTCTTCTTCTTCTTCCTCTAGCTCAACAGAACATTCTTCGATCTTCGCAAGCTTAAGTGTGTGTGTTGAATCATTTGTAACGGTAATGCTACTTTCCAATCTCTAACTATACCTTGAACAAAAAAAAAACATTTTTTTTAGCTAAGAGTTCTAGGCATAGTTCAGTGCATTTCCGGAGGCCCTGGACCAGAGCATGTAATATGATCGAGATTATGTAAAAAGTTATGGATTCCTGAATTATTTAGCTAAATATAATGTTCTAGTGTTCTAATTTAAAATAGTGTAGTATGATGGTGATCGAGTTGATGTGAAACATCTTTTGAATTTTTGTAACCATTATTACTCTCTTTTTTTGTTTGATATAGAATTTTGTAACCATACTCTCTTGTTTTATGGTGGGTGAAATATGGTCCAAATTTGGAAAAAAATCATTAATATTGGCAATAGCATTCATTGTAGAAAATAAAAACTAGAAAACAAAACGGTCACTGTTGAGTTTTTATATATAGGCTTTATAGGCAGAGATATTGTTTGGATGTGAAAACTAACATTTTTTGGAAACGTAGAAGATTTTGTTTCCATTTTTGTATGCTAGTTCAAATTTGAAAACTTCTTCTCTTGTCGGAACAGTATCAAGATTCTTTGTTACTATTATTATTAAAAGCTTAGTTTCTTCTTGCTTTTTTGTTTTGTTTATTACAGATTTGTAGAGAGTAGTGATCTTGAAGAAATGGAGGGTCGAAGTTGGCCATGGAAGAGAAAGTCTTCGGACAAAGTCACCACGACGATTGAGAAACCAGTGGTTGGACATGAGTCAACTAATGTTTGTTCTTTGTCTTACTTAGCTTCTTTAGAGAATCAGGTTAACTTTTTTTAATTTAAGTCCATAAACTCTGTTTTTTTTTTTTTTAATTGTGATTTAAGTAAGGGGTGTTTTGTTTAGTCTCTTATGTTTTGTGTTTGTGTTGTGTTTTTAGGAGAAGTGTAAGAACACAAATTATGTTCAGATAACTATGGAAACTTACACACATATGAGTAAAATGGAGGAACAAGCCAAATTGTATGAGAGTGAAGTTAAGGATCTTCAAGAGAAACTTACTATTGCACATTCTGAGATGAAGACCAAAGAATGTTTGATTCTTCAACACGCCAAAGTTGCTGAAGAAGCTGTTTCAGGTAAGCGAAATCTTAGATAATTCATTTTTCTGATAAGAGCACAAAAACTTCGAAAAATCTGAAAATGTTAATTAAGCATTCTTGTGTTATGTGATGAAGTTTAGGCTGTTTTGTAATGTTCTGTTTAGTCTTTGTTCTTTGATTACCAGTAAAGCATGAGAGCTCGAAAACCGCAATAATCCTGAAATGTTAAAGTATACTTATGTTTGGTATGTTGTCTATCACCTAATTTTAGTAGAACTTCTAATGCTGATTAGTCTTTATTCTATTAGGATGGGAGAAGGCTGATGGAGAAACATTGGCGCTTAAGCGTCAACTCGAAAGTGTTACACTTTTAAAGCTAACTGCAGAGGATAGAGCATCGCGTTTGGATGATGCGTTGAAAGAGTGCACTAGGCAAATAAGGATTGTGAAGGATGAGAGTGAGCAGAAGCTGCAAGATGTGATTGTTGCTAAAACTATTCAATGGGACAAGATCAAAGCCGAGCTTGAAGGAAAGATTGACGAATTGAGCCGAGGGCTTCACCGTGCAGCTTCTGACAATGCAGCACTCACTAGATCGCTGCAAGAGCGGTCTGAGATGATAGTAAGGATCAGTGAGGAAAAGTCTAAAGCTGAAGGTGAAGTTGAAAAGTTGAGGACTAATGTTCAGTTGGCTGAGAAGGAGATTAGTTCGTTGAAGTATGATGTTCATGTCGCTTCAAAAGAAGTAGAAATCCGCAATGAGGAGAAGAATATGAGTTTGAAGTCAGCGGAAATCGCAAACAGACAGCATCTTGAAGGAGTGAAAAAGATCGCAAAACTTGAAGCTGAGTGTCAAAGGTTAAGAGGGCTTCTAAGGAAGAAGCTTCCTGGTCCTGCTGCTATGGCGCAAATGAAGTTAGAAGTTGAAAGCTTAGGAAATGAGTTCACAGACCCTCGAGCACAGAGAAGCATACCTCAAAATCCAAGTCACAATGCACACAAGCCAGAGATTTCTTCTGATCATAATAAGTTGGAAGAGTGCAAAAGAGAGAACGTATATCTCACAAGACGTGCATCGGAAATGGAGGAGGAGATTCAGACACTTAAAGAACATCTTGCTGCCCGTAACAATGAACTGCAGGTTTCAAGAAATGTATGCGCTAAAACTCTTGGAAAGCTTAAGATTCTTGAAGGACAGATTCATATGTTTAAAAATGAGAAGAATGCTCCAAAATCTGAAAGTCCA
>OVAF01002363.1:336-16194 GCA_900406245.1 Odontarrhena argentea | reverse complement strand
CTGGCACATCATCCACGGAACACCAATGTTCTGTGAAACAGCCATAGAAGCAGACCATTGAGCATACCGCTTCCCTCCTTCTCCATAATCACGCTCATAGTACCCGTATTCATTTTCCACCTGACAAACATCAAAAAAACATTACAAAAGGAAACAAAATGATGCTGAAAATTTTATCTTTTTTCTTGTGTCTTGCCTGAGACAATATTATTGGACCGCCCTGTGGTGCGAAAAGCTTCTCTTGTTTCAACACATTTACAATATAAGTTGTGAATTTCTCCATGTAATGCTGAAACAGAAATTCAAAGAACAAATGAATTTTCAGTAGCAGAGTAAAACCGGATATCACAATATTATGCTTACTCACCTTCCATGGCTCGTTATCCGCCCTGAAGACTGTTCCTGGCACATAATGAAGCCAAACTGGGACACCTCTGTAACCACGAGATTTCCAACAAGAAAATTACAATCCTTAACTTCACATCAAAGAGGCTATTAGTGAAAACGGGAGATCTGCATTACCCGTAATTCCATTCGGCTGCAACAAACGGACCAATTCGCAAAATCATATGCATTCCAGCTTGCTGAACAATCTTGATGAACTTTACTATATCATACCGTCCCCCAAAGTAATACTATAAGCCAACAACAACAAAGATCGATTTCAACAAGCATTAGGGAGACATGTCAATATCTAATTGCAAAATAGATTCGAGTTACTATTGAAGTTCCAACCTTTCCAGGAGATGGTTCATGTCCATTCCAGAACACGTAAGACTCAATTGCATTGCAGCCTCCTTCTTTTGCTGTTTTAACAAGTGATGGCCACATCTGCAACAAAAATCAATGTTCATTCTCGAGAAAATTAATTCCAAATGAACCACATTCATAGCTAGAGAACAGAGGCCTAACTCGTGAATCGAACCCAGAATCATGACTTTTGAAACCAAACAACCCAAGAAAACACTTTTGACAAGAGGATGAAATTTAAATATCCCCAAATCATTAGACATCAAACCCATTATTCAAAATGCCTGCTAAGATACTGATTCAAGATCTACTCTGTTTAATTATTAACTAAACCCACACAAAGCTCGAAACTTTGTCCTGCTAAATGTGAGTGTGAAACACAAATCCGAATGTTCCAACTTTGGCATCACCAGACACTAGAGAAGCCAAGAAAGGAAGGGGAAGAAGAAGAGGTTACTAACAGCTGGAACACTTCTGGGATAATGAATAGCGGCGGAGATAATGAGCTGACGGCGACCGCCGATAGAGAGAGAACGGTGGTCGTAAGTTACATTCGCCGAAGCAATAGCTTTCCACGAGAAGAGAGACAACATAGCCACCACCAGAATCGCCGGAGAAGCAATGCCTAAAGTAACCCTTTTCATTTTTGTTCTTTTTGTGCTCTTGCTTCCCTCTTCCTCGAGTGTTTGTCTAAAACCCTTTTCTCCAATTTGAGAGGGAAACAAGATTTATCTCTGTAATAAGAGCTTCAGAAATCTTTTCTTGGTGTGTGTGAGAGAGAGTGTGACTTAAATCACTCTATAAATATCATTATTTATGTTTGTAGATTCCAGGTGTGTGTATTTTATTAGGAGAAAAGGGTACTAAAGTAGAGATACATGCCTGTACTATACATACATAATAATACATTACAAGATCAATTTATTATTGAATTAATTTTTCTTATTAAATTAATATATTATTATTATTTTTATTTTTTTTTGGTCGGAATATATATTATTATTCAATAATTAATAATTAAATGTATCTTAATCTTCTATATGATACGTCACAAAAATTGATTTACCCAATATGGGATGAACTATGAATGGTGTTAGTCCTACGAAGACTATGGCTCCGAATGGGAGAGCGGTTTAAGTAGTGCGGTTCAAGCGGTTCAAGCGGATCAAGCGGGTCAAGTGTGGTTCAAGCGTTTCAAACTGTTTAGAGTAGGTAAAGCGGTTCAAGTGCGAATAAATATGTGTGAATGGAAAAAGCGGATCAAACGGGCAGAATAGTAAAAATTGAATTGATTATATTAGTGAAAAGAGTATTATTTAGTATTTATATGTAATTTAATCAAGTAAAACTAAATATAATATAATATTCTATTATACATAATTATATATTTAATTATTATGTGTATAAAAATCTAATGTTAATTAAACATTTATGATAAAATTCTTAGATATGATAATGTATGTAAGAAATTTTTTTAGTGATAATTATCAGTTTCAATAACACATTTGATTTTTGTAAACTATTTCAAACAAGAAGTTATGATTATTGTAATATAAATGTTTTTATTTAAAATATTTTTATTACATTTATACATCAAAAATATTTTAAATAGATTCCACTATAATATTTATTGTTATACAATTCCACTATAATATTTATTGTTATACAAATACTATTTTATTAAAAAAATAGAAATATTTATCGTTAATAATATACATACGTAACTAAAACACATAAGGTACAGTATGTAACATCTTTTTAAAAAATTATAACTTATTTTTTTGTAAATCATTGAAAGATAATATCATTTATTTTGAAAATAAATTTATAATTTATGAGAATATAATAATGATTATAAACATTTTTAACATAATAATAGAATAATAAAACTAAATAAAAATAAATAAACACATTATAATTAAAATACATATTTATATATTAATTTAAAAGATTTAATGTTGCATATCTCCATTTGCCCATAAACAAAACAATTACAAAAAGCACACAGAAAATAATAAATGAGGTGTGAGATTACATATTGTTAATCTATTTGACTGAGAACCTAAATATAAAACAAAAGTAAATAATGCACGTTACTCGATACTCGTACAAACACACCATATGTAACGCGTTTTTACTGTGTAGTGTGGACACAATAAATTCATCAAAAAGTGATCTACATGTACTGTAGACAGAGTTCAGGTCCATTTCATAATTACTGTGTAGTGCAGATATAATAATATGTGAATGGAGAATGTGTGTGCGTTTTTTTTACCACTCTTTTTTCCACTTATAAACCATTCTCCCATTCACTACCTATATATGGGATGTATTTTATCATTTTCTATAATTTATTTGATTACCGAAGTCATTAATGTTTCTACAGCAGAATTTGCATAAACCTTTTTTATTTACATTTTTCTTTCCTACTTATTACTTTGAAACTATTACAACACTGTATATATCTACATTTGCTAAAGAAACGTAAGTTGCTCTTATATATAGAAAAATAACAAAAAGGTAAGACCATGATGAATGTGGCGTGGCGTGGCGTGGCGTGGCGCACTTAAATAGGACATTCGTCATGGTCCTTTAGATTAGTGAAGAAGCAAAGCGAAGTTCAAGTAAGAAAATGACATAACAGAAAGCGAAGTCGTTAGCTTTTTGTGTATAAATTATCCTAACCAAATCTGACTTTCCTACAAAGACAAAACCAAAAAATAGTTAGCTTTAAATTTTACGAGCAACTTTTTTAAAAATGGTTTTTTTCTAGTTCATTTTCCATAATATGTTCAGTATCTTTTACTACATTGTATTATCGTGAAAGGAAACATATCACATGTACAGAATAAAACCCAAATTAAATGAAAGTTTTTGATACGGCAGAATTTTTTTTGTTTATTAGCTCAGATTTCTAAAAACTATACTCTCCGTCTCCGACCATTCCACGTTTTCTGGCATATTCGTGTCTCCACGTTACCTTATTTTCTGTCTATCTAGCCAACAAGTTTTCTTGTGGCTATTTACTGTAATAATTTCTGAAACTTTTTTTTGCTAAAATATAATTTCTGAAACTTCATTATATCATTTTATTTTATCCCAAAATTTTTTTTATTAACAATGGAGATCTACCTATAACCACAATAAAAATAAATGTTTAGATAAATATTAGAAGTAGTGAGAAAGTTTTAGGTAATCTTACCCAAAAAGAAAAATAGAATTAGTCTCAAGTAATAATGCATGGTCCAATGTCCGAACAAATCCAATACCAAAAGAAGTTGAAGTCCTTAAATTATAGGGCCCACGCCCGTGACTCTGCTTCTTCTCAACCCCACGCGCATCTGTTGGTGTGTGTACTAGACGGACGATTATTCAAAACATTTCACAACCGCGCGTGTGTTACATACTATTAATGAGAAACAGGTGTCGGTGAAATAGCAACTGGATTCGGCGGACCAACAAAGTCTCAGCTAGGATCTTTTAGTTACTTTGGGATACGAGCGTGATCGGTGGATCTCTCTTTTTATTATTTTTTGTTCTCAGTTTTTTTTTGTAATATCCGAATAATACTATAAACTAATTTTAATTCCTTTATAACCTTAATCAAGTTGTGAGTGGAATATTTTTTAATAATTATGAGTATATTAATTTATTAATTACCAATTTAGTATACATGTATAACGAAATATATAGTAACCAATAAATTTATATTTATTTAGAAGTTTCCTAAGTCCATATATTTGTAAAATAATTTAAAAATACATTTTAAAAAAAAAAATTACAAATTCAGTCTTGTGATGTTGAGATGATAAAAGTTTTTAAAAATGTATCGTATTTTGTCGAGAATTTTAATACTGAAAAAACTATAAACTAGAAAATTTTGGTACAAATAGATAATGATTTATATGTTATCAAATTTTGTATAAAATTACATTGAGCGGTAGGGTAAAGATTTTAGCAGAGATTTTTCTAAGTGGTCCAATAACAACCCAGAGTAAAACCGCATGGTTGTCTGAAAAAACTATTTTGCAAATATTTTATGAAACAAAAGATTTCCGAGAATTTTCTAAAACAAGAGATTTGAAAGAGAGCTATGAAACAAAAATGATGTAAATTTTTCATAAATCAAATAGTATTTGCCTACACCATTCCTATAATATCACAGTTTACAAGTTATAAAAAATAAGAGCTAGGTTTTGTAAAAACAATTAGACATACGATTTGGATGACCGAATCATTAGATATAATATTTGCTATAATATAGATAAGATATTATATTAGCATAGTAAAGACAAAAAAAAAAAAAATTGAAATATATACAAAATTATATATATATGATGATATGTGTGTATTATGACAAAAATCTTTGTTATATTAGCACACTTACATTATAAGCATGCATAATAAAAATTATATCAATTAGTAATGCTGAATTTGTTAATTAATAATTTAGTACACATGTATTGTAAAACGTGTTTATAATAACTTATTAATTATAAAATATAGTAAACTATATTTAGATTATAATAGCTTTAAAAATATATTTAATTGTTGAGGATTTGAACACTCCGAAAAGTATAAACTGGAAAAAGTTGATACAATTAGTTAACGATCTATATGTTATTAATATCTCGATTTTCATTTGAACAATTACTGTTCGACAAGAGATAATAGTGAATTGTTTCTAACATTGTAGAATTTATTCACACGACAACGTATCAGAAATTAATAAGGTGAATTAACTTTTTAGAACAAGACTAGTGAGTTTAGTTTTTATTTAAATTTTTTGGTTATTATAATAAATTATTGAATTAATCCTTTTTTTTTTCATAACTGCAGTTATATTAAAAGATTATTAATCAAAATCAAAAGATTAACATGAGGCCAAAAACATTTTGATTCATCTCTCAAATTATCGTCTATTGTAAATAGGTGAGAAAATAAAATTTAAAATACAAACAAACATGAGAAAGTGAGTATTAAAAAAAATCTACCTTACGTTTTGAGAATGAAGACAAAAGTAAATGGTGTTTTGAATGCATTATAACGAAATTATTTTGTGGATAATACTATAAATGTTTGGAAAATTAATTTTTGGAAATCATATTTTATAATCAATATTTGATATTTTATTATCTAGTGAAACGATAAATAGTAAACAAACCTGAATCACAAGTTGATTTTCTTAAAGTCGTGTAGCTTAATTTTTTCCAACGAAGTCTTCTTATTGAGGAATATTTTTGTCAAGTCTAATATCCAAATTATATTATACACGTTGAAATCTTGTCTCTTTGTAGGATTGTGAATTTTGAATTCACTCATTTTTAAATAGATTTTATGTATGGATAAAAATAAAAGAATCCTTTCTTATCAAATTTAATTAATTAATATGTTAATTCAATCGAAATACAATTCATACCAGCACAACTTATATAATGAATGATTCAATATATATAATTTTTTTTTTCACTTTTGGTATACAAATATTCAGGAAAGTTGAGATTGAGCTTGGTTAGAACTAACAACTGATATTGTATTTAAAGAAATTCCAAGAGGATCACCACCTTCCTCTTCCAATACAACCAATAAATTTCCAGATGGTTTCAAAAACGCCCTTGGAATATGATATCTGCACCAATCGAAATCCATATCATTACAAAAACTCAATTTTTCTAAAAACTATATTCGAAAAGTGTCTAGTTTATGTTCCTAACTTCCTATGAACAGTGCCGTCCCGTATATTTGAGTGGCCTAAAGCAATTAAAAAAAATGTGGTCCTGATAGTAATATTGCGAAAAATAGAAAACAATGTCTATAGTACTAAAAGTAACACATGACCCCAAAAAATAAATAGTTGTAAACTCTAAGGATCGAACTTGAGAACACACATAAATTCTACATGGAATTAACCACCTGAGCTAGATATAATGTTTTGTATTGTGGCCCAAATGTTTTACTTATAATATGTGGCCTAAAGCATAAAGCTTGTTGAGCTTTATGGAAGGAACGGCCCTGCCTATGAAACTTACATAGATTGAGAAGGGCGACCAGCAGATGTGAGAAAAGAGACCCAATAACGACCAATGCTTTCACCATTCACATAAATCTCTCCTTTACCCATACTCGTCATGTTCAAGCCCACTGGCCCATTTCCACTCGGCCCATCAAACATCGTCTGCATTTACATTTGTCACTCATACACATATACTGCCTGTACAGTGTGTTATAACATATTTACAGATATATTCAGACATTACCTTATACCAGGCAAGAGGGCGATTCTTGATGAGTCCAGCCTTGTTCTTATTCCATTTCACTCTGTTTAGGTTCATCGATTTATGTAACCTAACTTTTTCCCCAAGCAAACCCACCTTCACAACACACACACATGTTAGGTTATGTATCTAGCTACACAATCTTAAATCAGATCATGACTTATAGGAGGAAGGATTTTTTGTATTACTGAGTAGCCCCATTGAGATCTACTCAAATCGATGTTTTTTGTCCCGCCACAGCTAATATGAACTTTGGTTAGTCCATAAGATTTTCTCTCCATGAAAGCTCCAGAATCCTTTTAATTTAAAGGCAGAGGAAAAATGTGTTATGACTCTAATATTTTGTGTGATACAATAAATGACTAGATCCGATTTTGGTTTAAGAAATCGTCTTACCGGTAGACCGACCATGGCGCTGAGAATTGAAATGTTGTTTTGTCCATTGACTAATGTAACTGGAATTTGGAGATTAACCGCCCTTATGTCTCTGCTTCCATGTCCTGATCCTGAAATTAACAAATTTCCAATTCGTTCATATTTATGAATATTGAGCACAATAGTAACCAAATTAACCATATTTGAGGGTAGAAATGTATGTATCCATGGTAAACAACAGTGATTATATAGTTATATACCTGCTAGTGCACGGTTGACAAACACATGAACAACATGTCCTGCTGATTCAAGCGAAAGAGACGGGTTTGCGCAGGGTGAATCCGGCTTAAAACTTAAAATCAAAGAACCAAAAATGCATTAGAAATGAGAAACGAAAAGTCAAAATGTAATGTGTAGTCTCTTATATATTACCTTGAAGTGTACCAAAGGTAATCAGATTTGTCCTTAGTTAAGTTTGTATGTTCCAATAAAGCATTTCTCGTCAAAGATGCGCCTGAGAATGTTGGGATTGTTTCTCTAAACACTTCCCATTTATCCGGATCGTTGAACACTTGAACTGGCGTATAAACTCTCGAGTTCTTGGCCACGTTTACCTTTAGATCAAGCGGTTTACATGCTTAATTAGTCGGGTATAATAAATTCACGTTTCCATTGAAGTAGTAGTAGGAGAAGGAGACTTACTTTTGCTGTTTCATAGATTAGGTTTTTGCAATTCTGAAGAATACCAATTGACTTGGGACGCAGGCTATACGCATTGTTTCTGAATTGTATTGGAATGACTCTAGTCGCGTCATTGTTCACCAGAAACGCGACACATCCACTGTTCACGTCTTCGAAGACATAAGCTTGTTGCATTTGTCCCAAGGAGAGAACCGTTTGCTTCCCTTGAAGCAGAGGATTTGCAGAGGATTTTATCGCAGCGTGAAGCTCTTTCAAATGACCATACTTAGGCTGTCTTAAAAGACCTGAAACACACAAAACAAGATCAGAATCAGATTATCCCGGTATCAATGCAAACAACCGGTTTAAGAGCTTTAGACCGAACCGTATTCATCAAGAGGAGCTTGATCATAGTATCCTGTAATGAAATATGAAGATGATGTCCTTCCAAAGTTTGTTCCACCATGGTACTGTACAAAATCAAGGTTGATAAGTTCTTGATGATCTTATTGCGATTTCTTATAAAGAAGGATCAATTCTTTTACCATGTAATAGTTGATAAAACTTCCATTCTTTGCGACGAAAAGAGCAGCATGGAAAGCAATATCCTCAGCAGATCTTATATAAGGTTCCTTTCCATAGACCTGGAAGCTATTTTCCATCACAAAAGATTAGGAAAAGAGAGTTAACTTGTTGAACAAGAAACAAAATCAAAGTAAAACTCTTACAAAGATGTCCAATCCTCAGTCCACATTTTTGGTTTATTAGGTGAGTTTGGTCCTGGAAACGTCTCGCCACACATCATCCCGTTGCAAGTATTGATCTACACAACATCAAAACACCAATCTTTAAGAAATAAGAAACATTGATCTTCTTAGGTAGATAAGTAAACCGGTTTGGTACAAACCACGGGATCAGGAGCATCAGGCTGCTTGCACATGATCCATGGAACTCCGGTCTGAAGCCCTACCGCCATTTGACCAGCCCATTTGATGTACGATGCTCCTTTCTCGTGAAAAGCCGCCTCCACGTTTCCATATTCATTCTCGATCTATAGTAGGGAGGTAAATACGCAGTCAACCCATATAAACCCGTTTTGTTGGCCTGGTTACAATAACTAATCTTATTAATTTGGTTTGGTTTGGTTTTACCTGAGAAAGAATAATTGGACCACCTTGAGAAGCATATAAGCCCTCCGATTTCATCATATCTACGATCTTACTTGTGAATCTTTTCATGTGGGACTTGAAGGGCTCATTGTCGGTTCGGTATGACATACCGGGTATATCCCGTAACCAAAATGGCAATCCTCTAGTTAACCAAAACCGGTAATAAAAATCAAAATTAAAGAAACGTTGAGTAGTAACATCAAAATAAATTGATTAATTAGTAAGTACCCATAATTCCACTCGGCTTCGATGAAGGGTCCAATACGTAGACAAACATAGAGACCTTGCGATCTAATTTCTTTAATAAACTTCACCAAATCGTTTCTTCCACTAAAATCATACTGTAATATACATTAATCATTCCAAGAAACCACATGTTAAAATTAATATCACATGATTTACACATTCTAAAACGTACTCATATAATTGAACCGATCGACCTGTCCGAGCTTAGGCTCATGGAGATTCCAGAAAACGTACGTTTGGATCACATCGATTCCTCCTTCCTTTGTCTTTTTAATCAAAGATGGCCACATCTACAAGAACATAAAATGAAATTAATTTAAATAACACGATGGATCAGGATTAGTCAAATGATTAAAATGGTAATGCACATTATAACGCAAATAGAATTAGCTGTCTTTGGATCCCATTGATTAGAGATTTCAATGAAATGAGATTTGTTCACGTGATTATGTTAAAGCTGTCAAAGACCAAATGATAATACAGTAAGACTTAATTAGACTCAATCATTATCATCATTTGCATTTGCAATATAATAAAAGTAATGATATCAATTTTTTGTATACATTTTGACTTTAATTATATGATTAGTTATTACAGTAAATATGGGTTTTATATTTTATTTATCGAAACCATGAGAAGAACATTAAATGAGCACAGACAACGGATCTGTGTCTAACTAGTTTTTAGAATAGAAAGAACTAGTATTATTTAGTGATAAATGATAAATCTTTAACTTTTAATAGACTCAAAGAATAAGAAAATGACAAATTGGGAAGGAATCATAAAAAGAATCGAAACGGTGTCGTTTTGAGGCCCGTGACTGTTTCATGTTCAGTACTGTGAAGACAAAGAGTCAAAGATGTTGTGTTAGATGATATCTCTGTCTTAATCTTGATAGTGAAGGAAATACAAATCTTGTGATCCAAAGAATAAGCAAACCATGCCATTTAATCAAAGATTAATTTCGTTTCATTAATTAATGCATGTCTTTTCCGTTGTTTAAAATTGATTATAAATTAAATTAAAAAATAGCAATATTAGTGAACACGTACCAGACATATAAAACAAATCATGAATGTGTTTTATTTATTAAAATAATTAAATGATTGATTAGTTATCCTATCATTGTCAAGCTTAAAATCGATCCCTATACTAGCAATTACTTTCATTTCAGTAAAGAACTCAATATTTTGACGAAATAAAGGAGTTTGTTTTTAGCGAAGAAGGTTTTTCGCACGCAACAAAAAGTACATGAAAAGTGTAAACAAATCCATAAAATGTTAAGGAACTCGTGAATCCGATATTCAGTTACAAAAGTATATATATACAAAACCCACCGTTTAATATCTTTATTTGTTGCAAGAAAATAAAACAAAATAACGTATTATTATTCATAATATTAATAATTAGGTCGACTACGTTTTCAGGCAATTAATCTCACTCACATATAATTTGAGCTTATCAAGAAAATATTATCTTAAAATATATCCAAATCATAAATAGACTTTTCATTTGATAGTGAAGTTTTTGTCATATTACATAAAAATAGATTAGTTGAACACAAGGTTATGGTCCAACCCTTTTTATTTGAAATTGCCAAAAATGTTATTATCATAAATCACATTTAATTATATGCATTATACGTAATTAACAATAGAATTCATATGTTTTACCTCGGGTGTGCTGCGAGGATAATGAATGGAACCGGAGAAGAGAAGTTTCCTCTGTCCATTAATAATCAAAGAACGTCCGTCGTACGTTACTCCCTTCTCCGCCGTAGCACCACCGGCTCTTGCGGTGGAGAAAACAAGAATCATACATAGAAGCAGCCAACTTAACCCGACCCGACCCGAGACCATCTTCATTCTCCTTCTCCTTCTCCTTCTTCTTCTTCCTTGATTGAGTGATTACTATTAGAACATGTGTGTGTGTTGTATATATATACACGTTTAGGCATGTGAGTGTGTGTATGATTATTGATGCATTATACAAATCAAAGAAACAATTATGAGTATAATATGTAGGCGTTGAATAAAGAGTTTTGAGATTTGAGATTTGAGATTTGGTAAGTTTGTATAAAAGATAGAGATAGAAATCGATTGAAATGTAATAATTTGGGGAATTTTTTGGGAGCATCTCTTGATGTTTTATATACACAAGTTTGGAAACAGCAATATGTTTTTTCGCCTTTGTCTTACGATTCCACCTACTATTTTTACTAATATACCCTTCTAGTTAGACTATTACCATTAACCAAGTTAGGCAAATTTTTGGGAGATTGACTGAGACATAAACTTTGGACCAATAACAGAAAAGAGAAAAAGACTAAGCATGATTTTTCTATTATTATTACTTGTCACCACTAAGGCATAAACTATTATTCAACAATTTTGCAAGTGAAAAATAATTTTTCTTTTGGCAATTAGAAAAAATGTGTATTGCAGAAAGGATAGAATATTGGTAAGGGAGATGGCTAGAAAGCGATAGCGGTTTAGTTTCATGGGTTTAAAAATTGATTTGGCAGATGATATGTTAAGATGTCTAAGCATCAAAATAATAAAACTCGCGATATCAGTACATAAGTTAGCAACATCGATAGAAAAAGTTTAATACGTAAATCATATTTATTATAGAAAACTCATTTACCTAACCTCAAATTTGTGTGTTTTTTTTTTTCTTTTTCTAAACATTTTCATGGAGATTAACATTTTATTTAATGTAATTGTGAAATATTTATTTATTTCTCTATTTTAATTATATACAAGATTTAATTTCTCTCTATGCCATTATGTGTATTTATCAATGAGTTCGACTATATGAATGCTTGGTTAGGTTTGATCATTATCTAAATCATAGATACTTTTAATTATTCACAAATTATTTTGAACTGCCTCAAACGAGCTAAATTAATAGTCAAAGGACGTTTAAATGTTAAAGTGAATTTTTTTATCATTTTAATTGACTTGCTTGGTAATGTTTGTTTGTTATTTGATTAACAAATATATCGTTGTTAGCGAACTTAGATGATTAACAAAAAAAATTAATTGACATCATGTACATCTTTTGTCTATATGTGAAATGTTGAACCGTAGCAATTAATGATGATTTTAGGCACAAAATAAATTCTTGGTAGTTGCTTAGTCGGTATTATAAAATAAAAAATGAACAAATTTATTTTTCTTCCGTCAAATGATCAAATCACTTCTTACACAAACAATATGTCTACTAAATTATAATCAATGGAAGTGTAAAAAAAAGTGATTTGTAGTTTTAATTGCCGTGATTAGCAATATTTTTTTGGTCATTTAATTTACAAATATTAGTTTTTGCAAAACTTCGATGATTAACAAAATTAATTAAAATTAAGTGCGAGAATCTTAACTTAATCAATCTCGAGACTTCAACAATTTTGACGATAATGTTCACGGAGCTATATAATCTCTGTATGTCATGTAGGTTTCTCCAATGAGATAGATTTTATTCCTTTGGTAAAATGTGAGAACACGAAAGACGTCAGACCATATTAATTTTATAATTACGTTTTTTTATGAGGTTCCTTTTTTTTGCTATATTATTAATTTCATGAATTTCTAGAGTCCATCTCTTTTATAATTATGTTCAAATTTTGTTCGATCGCTGAACAAAATGTATATAGAGATTCCTAATTACTTTCAGTTCGTCGATATATGAAATTGAGTAAGCGACTTTGGGAACTTTTAGTTTTTAAATTACTTAATATATCTACTGAAAATGTGTAATTATTAATTTATATTATATTTTATTAGAATAATAATTCATTCTTGGTTTCTGATTGTGAATCATATAACTAAAAGAAGAATTGGTTTGGGATTTTGTTTATTACTTTTATACTAGCATTGGTGTTGTATGGTAATTCCGGTGTAAGTTTTTATTTTATTTTTGTTGCTAAGAATTAAGATTTAAAATTCTGAACGTAAGTGTGTCTAGAATTTGAAGTAGTCATGAGTTATTGTGTGATTAATGATGAATGAAGGAAGGGTAATTTCGTCAAATAACATAATTTGAGAAAAAGTTGAAATCCATATAGATGGTTGGGGTTTTTGCGTATACGACAATGAAATGGAAACTTGGAAGACAGAATGAGCACTTTCCCAGCACAACCTTACGTTAAAATTAAAGTGGCCTTCAAAATGGATCTCATTATTATACTGAAAGCCCATACATACTGGGCTTGTAAATCTGACAATACCTTTCCACTAATTATTTTTAAAAACTTATAGAACCATGAAGGTTAATTAGCTACCAAATCTACATTTTTTTTTTTTTTTTTGGGCATGAGATGCTAATTATTTTGTCATCTTATATGATTTTAGTTTTTTTTTTTTATTTTTTATTATAATGTGAATTAGATTTACATTTTTTCCCTTTCTCAAAGGTCCCTTTGTCCCAATTTCCGGAACACATCAAAATATTATAACACTAGATCAGTTACCAACTCCTAAACAAAAAACAAAATCAACAAACTAGACAATAATAAAATGTATTTATATTTGTGTAATGGTCGTTTTATGTGGAAAATATTAGTCCACGAAGCCGTCGATTATCGCATCTTTCAGCTTAAGCCATCATGCGACTAGGACGACGTCACTACACGGAGCCAATCGTCTACGGCAAAGCGCACAGTAGTACTCGTTTACTATCCACTCACAAGTCAGAGACTACATATTAGTCAGGGAACAAACGAGTCCTCCATCTACACCGAGAAGTAGCAGATTGAATCTCATGAAACTTCGTGCGGATGACGGAAGCAATGACATCACACAAAACTTTGTATGTCGATCACCCTATTGTTCCCCGCCACGTGTACACTCATCAGGCTGCGCGGTCAACGTTGAAAAACCAAAACGGTTGGTTTTATCCCACGTGTCACAAACTGACCCACGTGTGATTCATGAACCTATCGTCTCTATAAAAGCTCCATAGTAAGTATCTCTTCTTCTCGATTCCAATATCCGATTAAACCAAGAAAGACTCGACTCTTAACCACAAGTAACAGCAAAAAACAAAAAAATGAAGGCGGAGCTGAATTTACCGGCGGGGGTCCGATTTCATCCGACGGATGAAGAGCTTGTTAAGTTCTACCTTTGCCGGAGATGTGCATCAGAACCAATTTCGGTTCCGGTTATCGCAGAAATCGATCTTTACAAATTCAATCCCTGGGAACTGCCAGGTAAATTGGGTCTTCTCAATTTGGGATTTTTTTTTAGTGATTTTTTTGGTTTTTGATTTTGAGGAATTTTCGTGATTTTGCAGAAAAGGCGCTGTACGGAGAGAAGGAATGGTATTTTTTCTCACATCGAGACCGGAAATATCCAAACGGTTCGAGACCAAACCGGGCAGCTGGAACTGGTTATTGGAAAGCGACAGGAGCTGATAAACCGATTGGTAAACCGAAGACTTTAGGGATCAAGAAAGCTCTCGTCTTCTACGCAGGAAAAGCTCCAAAGGGAATTAAAACGAATTGGATTATGCACGAGTATCGTCTCGCTAACGTTGACCGGTCTGCTTCTAACAGCAAGAAGAACAATTTGCGAGTACGAACTCATTTTCCGAATCTTTCACCGGTTCGCACTAGACCGGTTTATTGATCAATGATTTTAATATTTTTATTTATTGAAATTTTGCAGCTTGATGATTGGGTTCTATGTCGGATTTATAACAAGAAAGGAACAATGGAGAAGTATTATCCGACCGATGAGAAAACACCGACGGCGATGACTTCTATGTCGGATTCGAAATGTTCAAGTCACGTGATTTCACCGGACGTCACGTGTTCCGATCATTTGGAGGTTCAGAGCGAAGCTAAATGGATTGATCTAGACGACGCCTTCGAGGGCTTCGACACGTCGATGTTTGGTTCTATCGAGTTATTACAAAATGACGCTTTTGTCCCTCAGTTCCCGTACCAGTCCGGTTTCGATGCATCGTTTGAGGAACCGATGGAGCAAAAACCGGTCGTGAATTGGAATTTTGGTCCTCAAGGGTAGAATCCGAAAGAGCATTAAAAGTTAGAAGCTTTTGAGAGTGTCGGATCCTGACCTGGAGAAAACTCGGTGTCGGATTCTGACCCGGAAACAGAGTCAGGACAAAACGTGGAGTTAGATTCTTCAATATCTGGTGTCCACTGATTGTTGATCAGACACAGCAGCAAGATTCAATTTTTTTCTGTGTTGTTTGAAAATGTCTAAAGATGTTGTTACAGTAGATACAGAGTAATTGTAAAACCAAAGTAGTGACCATTATAAAATGATATATATATCAATGAGCATGAGCTTATTTTTCTTTGATGAAGCAATGTACATTTTCTTTCTCCAACAGAAGAT
>OVAF01002362.1:0-16196 GCA_900406245.1 Odontarrhena argentea | reverse complement strand
GATTAAAGGAAGTTGAAAAGTCTCTTCTCATAATATATTACAAAATTTTATATATATATATATATATATATATATATATATATTTAATTTAATACTTCCAAAGTACTATTAAAACTCNTTTAATTTAATACTTCCAAAGTACTATTAAAACTCTAAGATATCAAATATGGTTTTTCTTTTTATCTTTCAATAATTAAAAAATCACCTATAACTCAACAATACATTATCACCAAAAACTTCGATATGTTGATCAATTATTTACGATACTAATGTAGGATGATTAAAAGAAGTTGAAAAGTCACTTCTCATAATATATTAAAAATATATATTTAATTTTATACTTCCAATTAAAACTCTAAGATATCAAATATGTTTTTTTTTATCTTTCAATAATTATAAAATCACCTATAATTCAACAAGACATTATCACCAAATCCTTCGATATGTTGATCAAAGACAAGATAAATAAAATATAGTCATGTCCGTCAATTTGATATATGTTCGGATGTCAAATACATTCCAATAATTAAAATTGACGTTAAACCATCAACTTTTCACGTACGTAGATAAAAATAAGACAAAAAAAAGAGTAAATGTATCAGTCAACTTGACCGTAACCGTTGAGAAATCATCACCTGTTAATTATACTCGATTAAAGTACATGAAGTGGAATGAGAGCAAATCTTGAAAAAACAGAAAATATATAAGNTCTTGATGCATCATACGACATATATATTGTAAAAGAAAAATTTAAATATACGAAAAAAAAGAAATTTTATATGAAAAATAATTACAAATAAAAAATATTGGCAACTATTTCACATGTTCATAGTGGTGAAAAAAAGAAACCGTTAGATTAATTTCTAATAACATTCCAAGGAATAGGATGGTCCGCATTGGAGGTTATTCAATTAGCGGAAAGAGAACTTGGAGCACGGCAAGTGGCAAGAGTCTCTCCACAAATACTGCCACAGCCAAGTACTCAAGTTCCTCCGGATTTGGGAAACCGTCTACCGTCGACTTGTTGTTTGGTGGACGGTTCTTGGAAGAAGGAAGCCTCTACCTCCGGAATAGGTTGGATATGCCGGTTAAATGACCACCCAACCTTAATGGGTAGTAGGGGGCTGAGTCGATGCTTATCTCCCCTACACTCGGAGTTTGAGGCTTTACTATGGGCGATGCAGGTAGTTTTGGAACGTGGTATTCCATGTTCTATTTTTTTAACAGACTGTGCGGACCTTCAGAAGATCATCCGAGACCCTACAGCTTGGCCGGCGTTTGATGTCTACTGGGACATATTCGTAGAGCGAAGACGGCGTTTCCCTTCTTTCAGTTTGGCATACATCAAGAGAGAGTCAAACAGACAAGCAGATGCTTTAGCCCGACATGCACGAGACAGATGTGTTGAATTTTCATTAATTAACATGTACCCACCAAGAGGTGTGAACTCAATGTTATCCTTATAAATTAAAAGTTTGGTTGAAAAAAAAAAAAAAAAATTTCTAATAAGATCTTTACAAATAATTAAGTACTTTATCCAATGCAATTGATTAAATCAAGATTCATATCAATAAATATAAAAACTAAAATAAAATCTAAACAACCACGATATTAATTCAAATTTTGAGAACTTCTTTCTAAAAATAATTATACAAGATCAAGAGATTAGATAATAACACACAGAAAATTAATATTAACTGAACATGAAATGGACATATAATGACACACAAATAACCAAAGTTATTCATCATCTTATTCACATTATATCTCCATCACTTTGTCGTTCCAAATCCTGAAATGCAATTACTCGATCTTTATTTATTTTAAACAAAAGAAAATACAAATTCTTATAATAGTAAAAAATACGAAGGATGAACATGGATAAGGAAATATATTAACAATCATAATATTAAATTGAATAATGAATCTAATTTCTAAACCAAATTTATTTCAAAAATATTGTAAATTATGCAAGGAACGTATAATAACAAATAAATAACATATATAAATTAATAGATTTAATTATCTGTTAGCGAGTGAGACTTGTCTTCCACAAGCATCGTCCAATTCACTTCTTTTGTTGTATCTTTCTTATTATATGGCGCATATATCTGCTTATGTAATAATATGTTTTCAACAACTTCTGTATACTGACTTTGTAAACTCTATTTGAAATCAATAAGAATGCTAGTCGTTAAAAAAAAAAAAATAACATATATAAATTATCTTCTAATTCATACATCCCGCGCGTCAACCACTAGTTGATAATACATTCGAATACACAAATTCTCTCGTCTCTTGTTTTATCAACATTCCTGTTTCCATTCGAATATATATTCTTTTATCTCTTTATATTCATTATCCCGTTAAAATAATAATATTATAACAAATATATTTTAAAGTTAAATAGTGTCCGACTATTTTTCAAATTAACCTCAAGTTTTTGGCTATAGGTTTGAATTGGTCAAATAATAATAATTTATGATGGTTTTGATAGAGTTTTTTTTTTCTTTTTTCTTGTCTCTTCTCGCTTTATCCCTATCGATAGACATGTGTAACGTTTGATTTAATTACAATCATAATCGCTTGTGAATTGATTTAACCATGGTTAACACTAAGTTCGTCATCTACTGATATACACTCATTATTTGATTTGAGTTCCATTATGCTAACCATAGTTAAATGTCATTGTCCGTACTCAAATCATTAGAAGCTAAAGTCATTTACATAATTATCCATAACAGTAGAAAGATTACAAGAGGGCACAGGATGGATCAGCACCGTTAAAACCCAAGACAGATGGTGAAGATCACACGGTTTGTAAACAAGAAGAAAGAAAACAAAAAAGAGCCAAAAACAAGAAAAACAAACACGTGTCTCGGACAGAAGACACGACTCATCACAACATCTTCTTGGTTCAACGGTGGTGGCTCCTGGTATCGTCGCTATACATCCTGCGGATCACAACAGTGGAACATGTTAAGATCTGATCTGAACCGTCCGATCATAAAAAATTTTGAAACAAGAAAAAGAATACCAGTCATAGACGGTGGGAGAGTTGGGGTGAGTGGGCTTGTCGAAGAGGTTAGTGCCCAATCCTCTGGTGGCTAAGTTACTCCCCGGATGAAACACACTCCTCCACACGTTCTCCTTCCGCGGCGTCGTCGTCGTCGGAGTACCCGGACTCCCTGCCACTGCCGCCACTGTCTTGCTACTGCTGCCTTCTCCTACACCTTCCACGAAGACATACAATCATTGCACTGTTCTATATAAGTCTGAATAGATTATATCCTAAAGAAGGTGCCTTAACCACTCAGATCATTTCGATTAAATTATGGATCATTTGCCTAATAAAAAAAAAAAAAACTAGGCTATAATATATACACTTCTAGAAATTTGGATCCGAAATCAAAAAAGAAAATTTAAGGTAATCATGTAACCAATATATGTACGTTCATATGGTCTTTAAAACTTTTGGAATGGCTCAGGACATGAGTAAATAGAAATTAATATGTGTATACCTTTGATATCAAGGGGTTGGGCGGTCATCTTATTGCGGAGGTGGCCAAGCCCATGCTCTGGCTTAGGTCCGGCAACTACTTCATCCCACATCTTTTCTTTTGGGGTTTGTTCAAGTGATTTTAGAGAGAATGGTGTTAAGTGTGAAGTATTTTACTCAAGCTTTACTTCATCTCATTTATAGAATCATAGTCCTATTGTTTATCTATAAATAAATATCTTCGAGTGGACCCATAAAATATCTTGGGAAAGAAATAACAGTGGGTAAAAAGTAATTTGAAATTAATTGGAGATATAGGAAAGAAGTTTGAGTATTTACATAAATATCCACTTGATGCGAAGATATTTTAATATATATTCCTAATAAAGAAGATGTTTGTGCAGCTGTTGCTCACAAGTTCTGCTGATTTTTTTTTTTTTTTTTTGAAACGATTTTTTTATAAGGAAGAAAAAGGTTTTACATGCCCTATGGGCCTTAGTTATATTGAGACCCAGTTACAATAATTATGAACCCATACAATAATTATGAACCCATTAACAAACAGAAGTCGGAGAGGTTAGTGATAGAGGGGGATCTGCGAGCGGAGGAAATTAGGGAGGTGAGGTGGCATACCAGATCTGACTCATTTCTGATGCCAAGACCGAATTGAGATGGCGGAGTGATGCAATTCTCAAACGTATTTGCTGGTCCAATTGGAGAAGGATAGCGTCTGGAGAACGTGAGTTGTTTCGGTGTATTCGGGAATTCCTTTCTGCCCAGAGCAAGTAGATTGTTGCTTGCCAAGCAAGAAGACTTAACCTTTTCTGTGGTTTTGGGGCCGTAAGGGTTGACATGGCATAGAGGTTATCTGACCATAGGCGCCGATGGGGAAGACGACATCGAGTACTCATCCTGGACCAGACCGAGAAGCTGAAAGGACAGTTGAAAAACAGGTGGTCTCGTGATTCTGGTTCAAGGTTGCAGAGCAAACAAGCTGAGTCTGATTGAATTCCCCAAGATATGAGGCGGTCTCGAGTTGGGCAACGGTTAAGGACAAATAGCCAGGATAAGAAGCAGTGCTTTGGGATTCGGCCAGGAAACCAAATGGCGTTGACCCAAGGAACAACCGGTGAGTGAGGTTTTAGTAGATTGTAGATTTGGCCAGTAGAGTATGCATTGCTAGTTTTACCTTCAATTTCCCATTCCAGTCTGTCAGGAGACGATGACAACGTGATTCGTGAAATGAAAATTTGTAAATTTACTTCTTGTTCTGACCTTGCAGGAGGGATATTCCAGGAGTTTCCCAAATTAAGATCCGCCAACAATGCAGTTCTGGGGATTCCAAGCCTAGAGCGAATCGGCAGGTAAATGACTTAATCTGCCATATGGAGTCCAATTATCTGACCAAAAGTGGCAAGAAATTCCATCCCCCACACGCAGCTTTATCCAGTTATAAGCTAAGTCTCTATTCCTTAGTAGTTTATTCACTAACCATGGGTACCTTTGCTTTTGAGTAATAATCCAGAAGTTGCTTAGATCGTTATTGAGAAATTCCTTTTTGACCCATGCCACCCAGATGGAGCCTGATCTGAAGAAGAGTAACCAGATGAGTTTAAGCATTGAAGCCTTGTTCCAGATAGTCAAATCTCGAAGCCCAAGTCCTCCTTCATCCTTTGAGAGGATAACAGTTTCCCAGGCAACTCTAGCAGAGTGGTGGCTGTCAAGAGAACCCTTCCATAGAAAATAGCCACACATTGAGTTGATAATCTTGATACAAGATTTAGGAAGGATGAAAGAGGAACACCAGAAGTGGGAGATACCAGCTATCACAGATGAGAGAAGTTGTAACCTTCCTGCAAAAGAGAGTGACCTAGCAGTCCAGGTATTTAGCTTTTCTTTTATCTTTTGTATCAGAGGTTCACACATAGTCTTTGATAGTTTCTGTGAGCAGAGAGGTAGGCCAAGGTAGCGAATAGGAAGGCTACCATGAGAAAGACCTGTATGGGTACTGATGGTTGCTACTTCTTGTGATGACAGGCCTGAGGTGAAGAAGCAAGACTTTTGAACACTCACAGCCAGACCTGAGAAATTCTCAAACTCTTGGAGGATGCTGAGGATGCCTTGGACAGAATGGAGACTTCCGTCGGTGAAGATAAGCAAGTCATCTATGCTGATTTTCCGCCATAGTTGTTTATCGTTGTTTCATTCGGAACAAATCATTCATGTGTTACTAAAACTGCATGTGTTGTTTTATTTCTTTGAAAAAAAAAAAAATTCCAACTTCATGTTTTATCCGCTACACTATCTCCGATCATCTCCTCCATATTTTACTCCAAAATAAACTAATTCAAAAATAGAGTTAAGGTTTTCTCTAACCTATGATTCCATTTTTTCATTCCAAAAATATTTTATATGATTATTAATTTTTTTTAAACACCTTATATTTATAAGAAATTACATATTTTACCCACTTTATATTTTCATAATAATTTACTAAAACCACATTACTATTTTATTAAAAAATATTATAAATAAAAATTACATTACATAACAAAGATAAATAAATAGAAAATAAAAAATATTATAATTTTGATTAAATGTCACCATATTTATCCCACAAATGATCTCAACCAAAGCATTTCAAAGAAAAAAAATTTTAATTAAATTTTTATGTATTTTTAATTTTATTATTAGTGTCATTGCAACTTTAAGAAATATATATTATACTTTATTATTATTAGCATTGCAATTATGATTAAATTTTTTTTATATATTTTTATTTTTATCATTAATGGTATTGCAATTTTTATCAAATATTCTTATGTACTTTAATTTTTATTGTTAATGTGATTGGATTTTTTGTTACATATATTCATATTTTCAAATATTAAGTATGAAAATGAAAATAATCTATAATTAAAGGATGTGTTTATAAATAAAAAAATTCAACTTCAAAATGGATCCATATTTTTTACTTCGAATATAGAGCAAATAATGGAGTTTCACCATTTTGAAGTTGGTTTCGGAGTAGGGTCGAAAAAAATTTTACTCAAAAATGGAGTTTGAAATGAGATTTGGAATAGGGTTGGAGATACCATAAATCTCATTCATTTTATATCTGCCTTATTAACCCAAGTATCTACTCGATATATCTTACTGCTACTCCACCATTAAACCATTCCTCCCTCCTCTTTTAAACCAACACATGTTTGCTTTGTTGTTGAAACTTCCAGTGCCTCAGTTTGGAAACTAAACACGGTACTGTTGCAAATCAAAGCGTTAATAACAATATTTTAAATGTATAGTCATTGCGACATAAGAACACATTCATCAGTTAAAATGATAGGTATCTTCAAATATAAGAAGAAAAAAAAAAAAAAAAAAGAAGTTTATAGTGTGCGCATGAAAGATTAGTGTCTTGGTATAGACACTTTAGACTCTCTCTTAGAACCTCAACTGACACATGTATGTTTGGGATTAGTTCAACTTTTTGCCAACTTTAAAAAAAAAAAAAAAACATAAACAAAGCTTTGTTAACGATGAGTAGCGTGAAGATGCATTACAATTGAGTTTGGTGGATAATAATGAAATAAAAATGATAATTGTTATGATTTTGGTGGATAATAATGAAATAAAAATGATAATTGTTAAGATGTAGCCGTCTTTGCCAAATAAGCAATTGGAGCATTACATTTGCCTATTCACCAAAGAACTTAAAATGATTCAAACTTCTTTAACCGTTTCTTCATTTCCAATATGCAATTATGATATCAGAAAGTTTGTTAACTTCCTTATAGAAAACGATGAATAGTTTGATTATCTCTTTCGTAAACAACCTTACGATAAACTCGGCTCCAAACGTGTTGTATTAATACCAATAATACCAATAATGTTATACGACCTATTGTTTGACCCGCACCGCAAAAAACCCTGCGTCATCTCTCATCACCAACCACTAGTCGAACATTGATATTGAGAATATCCAGCATCATAATTGAATTTGATGAATCCAACTGGTGGACATTTCCAATGACTACCATCAGATTGAGTACGAGTAGAAGTTTCAACTCAATTGCAGGCCATAATCTATTCATCCGCATCTAAGAAGGCACGTTAAAGATCTTATTTCCACTCATTAGTTTGACGTTGACAAATTAATAAGTAACGACTCTTATAGATTCTCCATAAGAGCCAAATTGGAAGATGTCTCCCAGATAAAGACGATGATGTATTTGTCATACAATCAAGTGTAACAATTATCTTAGAATTAACATCAGTAGTTGGATCCAAGAATATCTCTGTAGGTAATTGTGAATGTTGCCACATATTCTTCACATAGCGGCAGGAAGACTCTGTATGTTGACCATATTATTTACAACAACCCTCACGAAAAATTCTTCTATGAACCAATATCGAGCCAAATGGCATGATTTGAGACAAGATCTTCCAAAAGAAATGCTTCAATATGGGAGTCGTATCCAATTTCCGAATTCACCGTTTCAAAACAAGTGAGACTCGAAAGGGTGTTGATCATTCTGGTGAGTTGAAAGCCAATAAGCAGACTTAACATAATAAATAACATTATATGTGTAATGCCGCCTCAAAAGATCGATTTCATCAGTAGCACTTAGATACACTAGTTGAATTAACAAAACATCCTCAGGTAAAACATAGCTTCTCAGTTTATCCATATCCTATGTACGAGTCTCAGGGTTCAATAAATCAGAAACCAAAGCTGAACATGAACTTGTGAACGAGGTTGTCTAGGCAAATGGCAAGGTAACCAAGGATCTGTCCAAAACATAATATTTCTTCCATCACCCAGAAGCACTCGTAGTCCTTTCTTAAGGCGATCTCTACATGCACATAAAGATTTATACACATTGGATGGCTTAGATCCTAACCCAGCTTGAAGTATTGTCGACGCACAGAAATAACGACCTTCTAGAAGTCGAGCCACAACACTTGGTGGGATTGTAGAATTCTCCAAACTTTTTTCCCCAATAAAGCAAAATTAAAGTTCTCAAAATCTCGAAATCCCAATCCACCTTCATTCTTCGAAAATCCCATTCTTTTCCAAGCAAGCAAATGCATCGATCCATTTCTAGAACCCTTACTCTACCAATACTTTGCAAGAATCTCATTAATTTCTTCACATATTCCTTTTGGTAGCTTAAAGCAGTTCATTGTATGAACCCAGAAGAGCAAGAGAAACTGTTTTCAGAACCACATCCTTTCTAGCCTCTGATAACAATTTATGAGACCAATGATTCGCTATTTGCTTCACTTTATTGACCACATAATTAAACATGTCTTTTTGTTCCTAGAGATTTGCTCTGGTAGCCCAATGTATATACATTTTCCTCCTTCATCATGAATATTTTGAAGGAGACATAATCGAGTCTTCTGAGATGAATCAATCTTGGAACCAAAGGTGATGGAGGAATTTTTTAGAATGATTTGTTTAGCTGAGGCAGTTTCATAATGAGATAATACTTTCTTAACCGTCGAGCAAGAGTGATGGTTAGCATGGTAAAAACATAGAGTATCATTGGCAAATAATAGATGAATAATTGTTGGACAAACCCAAGCTTGACTCCTTTTATTATGTTGCTCGTAGCTACCTTTGTAACTAGATGACTTAAAAACTCTGCACATAGGATAAACAAATACGGAGATAACGGATCCCCTTGTCGATGTCCCCTTTCCGGTTTGATAAAGTCTCTCGGAGTTCCATTATTCAATGTAGAAAAATTCACCGTTTTAACATATGACATTATCCAATGAGTCAATTGTGGGATAAAACCCATAGCCACCACCATATCTTGCAAAATAAAAATTCCACTCCAATCTATCATAAGTTTTGGAGATATTTGTCTTAATAGTCATACAAAACTGCCCATCGTCTCCTAGAATTTAAAGAGTGAACAATTTCTTAAAAAATAATTACATTATTCCCGATATTTCTTGATACACGATCAACGTGTGATGATAGAACTGATCCCAAACATTGGACCCAAGTCTCAAACGAAAAGCACAAGCGGTGATCGAAGTGGAATGATGGTGCGATTTGAATGGACTCAAGTCTCTCTTTAAAGGACAAATTGATGATCGAAGGGATGGAGTGAATTGCAAAGGGATCCCCCGGATTTGAACCTAAAATGGGATGAAAACCAGGAGAAGCAAATTGAGCAATGGCTGCCAGCGATATATGATCAAAAATACGATCCGCAAAAGCCCACGGGCCTCTTCTTAGAACACTCTCCAAAGACTCTTCATTAGGGAAAACAAACTGGAACCTGCGCCCTTCAGTGACTTGTCCATAAACGATTCCTTCAAGACCCCAAACACGGGGAAGAGACGCGACAATGGATCAAAGGTTTTGACGCCATGGAATGACAGCACGATCCACAATAACGAACAAGTTCTCATCAGCGGCTTGGTTTACGACATCGATGGGCAGAGGAATTGATGCATCATCAACACTTAGAGCATTATCTTGGATACCATGTCTCAAATTATCCGCCATTTTCGAAATCAAAGTTGGGAATCGAACATATGATTTAGCAAAAAACATAGAGAAAGAGGTTGGATTATCAAAAAAATGTGAGTATCCAATGGTGTTAAGAAGACCATCATAAAGGATAACCATTTGAGTATGTAACCACGCCACGCCGTTGTTGATGACAGTAACTATCTCTCGTAGAGAGAAGGAAAGTGTTAACAGACGAATAATCGTATTTCTAATCGTTTTTTACAACGTTTATTATGAATAAAATTTGTAAAATATATGAATAAAATATGTTCAAGTAACTCAAAAGAACATCTTATGGATATAGATGGTCTAAGATATCTTCTAAATTATTATTATCGTATTACCTTCCATGCCCCATTAAAATTTATCAACCATAAGAGCATCACCACTGGTGGTCTCTTAAAATGAAGTTATTACATATTTTATTAATTAATTTGATTATTATTTTACTTTAGAGGTTCTTAAATTGGTTTTGAGGTTCTTAAATAAGAGACCCATGTGCTTTTCTAGAACTTCAACTCAATTTTATATTTTCTTTTTTTATTTTTATTTAATTAGGGGCTCTTACTAAGAGTTTCCATTGGACATGCTCTAAAATAACAACCATTGCAGAAATACTGTACATTCAGTTTTTTCTACTTCTATATCGCTCGTATCACTCATATCGTAACATTTGTTTTTTTTTTTTACCAGATAATTTGATATCGTGGTTGTAAGGGTGTCAAAATAGATTAAAATGTGTTGGTTGATCCAGTGCAACCTAATCCATTAATTCTAATGGATGAAAGTTTTTCTTCCTATAGATTAATGGAAAAATTGATAAAATAGATTGGATGCAAATGGATCCAATTTTAGTGGTTTGGAAGATTCAATGGATTATCCATTAATATTTTGTTGACAAAGTTACTAAAAACAAAAATTTTGGTTTTTAAATAAAACTCTTTCCTCCTAGAAGAATTGAATATAAATGTATTACTATAGTGGAATCGAGTCATGTACGATGATTTATTAGGTCAATAAAATTTTAATTTTTTTGTAAATAAAATTATGTTGGTTTTGGCAGAAAACCATAATGAATCAGTTGCAATTTTTTTTTTTCTTTAAAGGATTAATGTGATTTTGTAACGTTGATCTATTTGGATACAATAATCAAATTCGTACATCATCGTTATCTTAACTGATGCGTATCGACATGCAAAAAAAAAGTTGCAAATTTCGAATAAAAAAGTTCACTACAGGAAAAAGGATCATTAATAGCATCTTAGGATATCAAGTGTAGAATTATCCTAATCTCCAAAGGTAATTGACTTATTAGTTCTTGATTTAGTAAAGTATATTTAGAGTTCTCATTTCTTTGTTGCTTTTCTTTTTCTGATTCAGAAATGCAAGCAAGAAAAGAAATTGTGTGCGCACTCCCAGCTAGTGGATTCATCATGCCACAACGCTGCAAAAAGCAACAACGACAACCCCAACAAGCAGCAAACGTTGAGGCAACGATACTGATGCCACCGCCACCACCCTCCCAACAGCCACAACAAGAAGCAGATGATGATCAAGGAAGTGATGTGGAGGAGATCACACGAGCACAGTACCGGAGATCTTTGGGATACTTCACCCGCGTTGAGGTAGACGAAGAAGACATCGAGCCAATGTTCCGCGGGGCTATCAGAAGCACGCAAGGAAGTGCACGTAACTCGGCAACACTAAGACGCCCCAAACAAGAAGGACAGTCCTCCCGAGGCAAGGGTCCTTGTGAAAATTAAGGACTAGTAGCTAAAGGTATTAGCTAGTCTTATGAAATGGGTTTCTTCTGCATCATGTAATTTGCAACTTCTGGTATATGGTTTGAGTAATGTTTAATGATTTGGATTTTTTTAAAATTAATTAGATTTGTTTCCCTTTTTAAAATGTATTTTAAGTATTCAAATTAAATTCATATTTTCATACAAATTAAAAATAATGCAAATTTTTATATAGAAAGTTTTATATAGAAATTTTTTTTTTATATTGAAATTATTATAAAATCTATAACATAATATTATTGCTATCACAATTCCAATAAAAATGCTATTAGTAAAAACGAAAATGCTATGTAAGAAAATTATGGAAAACATAACAAAAATATTATTGCTATGTAAACTTTAGGATTGCATAAAACAAATGCTATCCTACTTTTTAGAAATGCTACTATAAATAGGTTTATAGTAACAGAAAACAATTACGTTTCACAGAAATGCTATTATTAATAGACTTTAATGACGAACAATAAATGCTATTGTATTATTTATTATTGCACCAAAAAAAACGCTATAGTACATTAAAAAGATAGCATGTTAGAAAACCGCTATGAAAAGCGATGTACCTATAATCGCGTGCGATGTCAGAGCGCTTTCTACACCGCTATCGTATCATGTAATAGCGTTTTTCGAACGCTAAGAAAACACATTTTTCCTGTAGTGGTTGTACCTAATTAGAGGTAGATGCTAAAAAAATAACGTAATACATTTACTAGTTATGTTTCGACTTTCGAGCGAATCTCTGAGCGAGAATGTGAAAAGTAAAAAGGGAAAATAAAAATGCAATATGGATAGAGACGGGTAATATCAGAATATGGATAAGGGCGAAGAGTCATGAAGTGGGACCAAATCAAAGATCCTAATTACTAGGGTCTTCGTGGAAATTTTAAACAACGAAAATATCTCATTTTAAAGATATGAATAGGTTCACAAAAAAAAAAAGAAAAAAAAAAAGATATGAATCATATAACAGTAGTCCTCCCAATGGTAAATAAACTTAACACTTGAGTTGAGCCTCAAATCGAGACTATCTTCTTTGGTTTGTCACTAATGTTGCATTAACAACGAATTTAGAAATACAATATTGTGATAGTATATTCGTAGTATAATTATCTATACTTTTATTTCATATATATATTATCTGATATATTTAGCATCTTTTTTTAAAACCAAAAATAATATATATGATGTAGGTGTCGATTCATATTTTGAAAGTTTTAGATGTAACTTTTTATTTTGTACTATGACTTTTGAATCGTATAAATATAGAAAAAAAGAGCTAGAGTAGTCTTTTTGAAGGAGGAAAAATGGATTCGAGTGAATTTAGGAGAATTTTAATGTTTTATAACTTGTAAACTAACAGAATCTAGTAGATCAAATTTGGTTTTAACGACAAAAATGTGAATACAATTCAAAAGAGTACAAAACCAATCAGTGTGTTAATCTACTATAGAAGTAAATAATAAATAAAACTGTTCATGTTTAAAGCGCCATCAAAACAATTTATTTTTCGGGATTGTTACTATACTAAACCATTATTTTGGGTCAAACACAGAAGTAGACCATGGTTGTGATGAGCCCAAACTGAGTCATTCTCCTATATATTCCCCCACGGTTTTGTCAGTTTTTACGATTGTGCCATTGGTTTTTTTTTTTTTTTTTCTTTGGACAGGGAAATACTGCTTCATCCCCATCATCTTCATGTTATTACGAAAGTGCCATTGTCAAGACTTCAATTCGTCGTGAGTTGAAGAAGGTGTCGACGGTTTAATGCTCCCAACCACCCGGCTTTGAATGGTCTGAGGCGAGTAGATACGTTAAATGGAGTCTCTACCGAAGTGGAGAAAGTTTAAATAAACTCGAAATGACTTAGATGTTTGTTTGGTAAAGAAATACACAGATTCTTTGTAAACGAGATCTACTCTACAACCGAGATTCTTCGAAGACGAGCTCGAGTAGGCTTTACCTCGGACGGGGAAGGAGGCACAATATCCAGATCTCCGGTGAGTTTCGGTTTTGGTTTTCTCGATTTGCGAACTGAAACTTCAAACCAAGTCTGTCGGTCAACGTTTGGTGTATATGTGCATTTGACTGAAAAAATGGCGAGGCTTCATGTGAAGTCTGTAGTTTTATTTGAAAAAAAAAAAATTTGCAAACATACTTCAAACGAAGTCTCTGAGAGAAGAGGTCTAGTTTTGGTATTGACTAAGTCAATGTTAGCGATAAAATGTGTCAAATGAAGTCTACGGGAGAAGTCTATTACTTACTTGTTTCGCTTATGGGTATTTGTCGTCAAACCACTTTTTCGTAAACTACATACGAAGTCTGTTAGGTATATATGTGCAATTGACCTGAACAAATATAATTGACCATAGGTACAAGTAAAGGGTAGACATCATTCGAAGTCTGTGCAGAGTGTAGACTTCGTTTGAAGTTTTTAAAATATTTAAATAAAATTCCGGTCAAATGCAGAATTAACCTCCTTTAGACTTCAAATGAAGTACGACAGGCGGAGACATCACGTAAAGTCTATTACAATTGCGTTTGACCAAGTGAAATGCAAAAGTAACCCTTCCGAAGCCTAAAATATTGTACAGACTTTGTCGAGAAGTTCCATTTTTTTCCGGTACACATAAAGGGTGGGTGTGTAAGAATGTTGTATAACGAAATCTCGCTAAAATTATTTTTTTTTCCCCCCCCTAATCGAAAATCCCATGAATTTGCCAAGTTAGATGTTTAATTTAGACATCACGGGTCGTCTGCCTAAGAAGTCTGGCGATGAAGTCTGTATATTTAGAATCCAATTTTAGGCAGAGGAGGAATTTGAAATTACAATTTTTTTCTTTACACATAAAGGGTGGGTGTGTAAGAATGTTGGATAACGAAATTTCGGTAATATTCCTTATTTTGTCCCACCTAATCGAAAATTCAATGAATTTGGCAACTTAGATGTTTATATTAGACATCATGTGTTGTCTGCGCATGTAGTCTGTGTACCTAAGATGTGTATCTACTCATGACAAACTACATTCTCTTCCCCTGCATTGGTGCTACATTTAAGTTATGGATTAACATATTTTCTGCCTTTCTATATATGTCTCAGGATATGGTTCACGTACCCGTGGTTTTCGGAAAGTGGACGACGAATGATCGTCATTGGTTTTTTCGGGTTGGCCATGCTAGGGGGGGGAGAATGTTTAATTTGCATGACGGTTGTATCCATGGGGAGCTGAGGGAAATGGCCATTGAGGATTACATGTTGCACACTGAATCTGGCTTCGTGGAGTTATCATATGCTTTACCTAATGAGATGCTTATGCAAATGCCCCCAAACACACCTCCAATGACTGTGTCTACGGACCGGCAAGTACGCAACTTGATTGAGTTCTGCCAATCAAATACTGTGCGCCTTTGTGCGTCTATTGGGAAATTGACATGTGGTGGGAATGGTACTTCATTGGGTCATAGCATTGAGGAGGATCCGAATGAACAGGCAGAGGAGGAGTTGGAGGAGTCTGAACCCGATTACCTGGGTTCTGAGGATGAAGCACACAATTACATGGACTATGGGTCGGACAAGGACATGCAAGAAGAGAACAATCAAACTGTGAGTCTTGAGCATGTTCGGATGCCGTGTGTGAAAGAGGAGGAAGACGGTGATGAGGTATATGAGGACGATGAAGATTATAGTTTGTATGGGAAGTTAGCGGATGAGGATGAAGATGAGCCGGATTTACCATTTGATCCAGACACCATAACAGCCTCCCACGAATGGGTGGATATTATAGTGGTGGGCAAAAGTTATCCTAGTAAGAGAGATTTGATATCAGATATAAGGTTGACGGCAGTCCATCTAAAGTTCGCATTCACAGCTGCAAAGTCCAATAAAACCTTGCTTGTGGCTTACTGTGCCGTTCAAGGTTGTCAGTGGATGGTGAGAGCTTCTGTTAAAAATGAGCCGGGTGTATTTTGGGTCACCAAATACGTCAAACAGCACACATGTTCCATTACGGACCGATCATTGCAACGCCGCCGTTGTACCCCGAGATATATTGCTAAGCTTTTCATCGAAAGGGTTGGTATCATAGATGGCATTACACCGGAACATATAAAGCACTCAATGAGGACCGCTTTTGGATTAAGGATGGACTACTCTACATCCTACCGTACTATGATTTTCGCCAGGGAATTGGTCAGAGGTTCAGCAGAAGATGGGTACGGAACTCTCCCATCCTACTTGACCCAACTTCGGGAGACAAACCCGGAAAGCCACACGAAACTAATATGCGATGAGCAGAGGCGGTTCAAATACGTCTTCATTTCACTTGGAGCTTCCATTCACGGATTTCAGTACCTTAGACGTGTT
>OVAF01002361.1:0-16197 GCA_900406245.1 Odontarrhena argentea | reverse complement strand
CAGCTTGTGTCGATCGACACAACTCCTTGTGTCGATCGATACAACTCGATCTGTGTCAATCGATACATCCAATGTGTCGATCGACACACACTCTTCTCCTTAACCGTTTTCCAGTTCGCTTAGGTGTGTGACCCTATAGGATCAAATGATGCTGGCAATGAGTTCATAACTCATAAATCATGAGCGGCCTCTAGCAAAGCGTATTTTCTTCCTTGAAGAAACCCTAGCCGTCGGCTACTCTCTCTTCTTCCTTGGTGCGAAGCCTTTGAAGCTGAGTGTTTGACTCATCACAGAGCCTCTCATACTCTGTGTGGCGTCCATCGATCCACCAGTTCNAGTTCGTTTGTTCATCCATCCATCCACCCATCAGAGTCCTGCAAAGTGTTCTACAACCATCTAGAGATTCACCATCACTCTCACCACCTTCCACACATATAGACACGTCCATCTCGTGCCTATATCATATATTTATTCTTTCTTCTTTACAATCATCCAAGTTTTAATAAAAAGTTACTCTACAAATTTTGGTTCGTATCATGTCTTTCCTCACCATGTCTTAGTAGTTCTTTGTTGAGTTATGTGTAGTAGTAGGATTGTGCATATCATAATAGTAGGATGGTGTCGTTTCTCTTGAGTTTTCGATGATACTCTTTAGGGTAATCCGATATCTATGCCATTCCTGAAAGGGGAGGACCATTGGGTATTAGAGAGTATGTTCCCCCAAGTGAATGGTCTTAGGGTCCTAGGCTCTGATAAAGCTGTGGTTATGACACGCCGAGATTCCAATAATAGATGCTACTAACTTTCATGGCGGACTACATCTAGTATTAGGAATTGATTGCTTTATTTGTGAGTCTAGTCTAGATCTCTATGCTCCTTTTCTATTGGTGCCATCACTGGATGGTATCCCGTAGGATTGGAAGAGTCTTCACCTGCGCGAAAGCAATAGTCTTGTGAAGCAACATGTGTTCTAGCTCAAGAACGAGATAACTCAGAGCGTAGTAGCGATCAACACTACACCATAGTGTCGACCAACACCCCATACCTCGGACCACTGTCGATCGACCTTTTGCAAAGGTGTCGATCGACACTATTCCGAGAGCCTACTACTTGATTGCACTTTCTGAACCTGCATGAGATTTAACGCTTTCTTATATTGTTTTTACCGTTTACAACATCATCCTGGACCTGTTACTTATCATAAATCATCATTATCGTCATCCCGTTTGCTTGATCTTTGTTCCTTAGTTTCATATTCATCTTTGCATTCTCGTACTTTGTTTCGTAGTTTAGTATTTACTTTATTAGTATTTCATTTCTAGTCTAGTTTGTTCATTGGTCCATGTGTTCGACCTCAACTATACAACACCGATTAATTTCGGTTGTTTAGGCGGGTATTATAAATTTATTTTATCACCCGGTGCCAAAAACACCCGTCATCAGTCTACTACTTGTTTGTTTCTATACTGAACTTGTATGATCCCGCTTTTAATCATCGTTTACAACCTCAATTACCTCTCGCTATTGTTACTTTATGTTATTTGCATTACTCAATCATCTCTCGTTACTTTTTTGGTTACCATTCACCGTTTACTTCGTCATTTACTTGCTCTCTTTCAGTGTTCATTCACTTATTACTTTGTTAATTACATAAAATTAAATCCATAAAATGAAAAAAATCAATGGAATACGACTTACAAACCATATTTATCAATTACATTCTATTTTTGCTGGCACTTATTTGGCTAGCAATATTTGTCAGCACCTTTAACAATTATAAATCTATTTAAGGGAATAAACAAATAGCAAAATATTGATAAGAGTTAAAACAATGTTTGATGTAAGGTGAAGTAACAAGAGTTTTCCTCAAATAGATTCAGTTAACGGACACGATGGTGAACCAATGAATTTTAACATCAATAGTTAGACAATGTTGAACCAATCATTCTGTCATTGCTTCCTGCCACAGCTATATTTGTATCACACCATCGTTCTTAAGCTAAATCAAAGCCCTTTCAATTAAAATCTGATTTCCTTTCTTGCTTTCTATTAATCTATTCTTCCCCCTCCTCAGAAATTACTTAACTAATAGTTGTAAATTTTTCAAGGAGGAGAACGAGAAGGTAGAGCTATTTTGTCAATGTTTGCGGAAGCAAATAGCATTCCTAGGGAAAAATATGGAAATATGATGCATTCTGATCCGAATCTCTCTTCTACAATGAACAACCAAACAGAAGAAGAATATGGGCTACGCAATAGCAGTGCATCTGCGATTGGCACGGGCATGTATGATCGAATGAGTTGTGAGGGTTCTCCAATGATGATGTCTCCTTGGAACCAAGCAACCCCATTTACTCAAACCCAATGGTCTAATGTTGAAGAAAATCTACCTCAGAATGGCCTTATTGGCTCGCTTGTCCGTGAAGAAGGTCACATCTATTCTTTAGCAGCAACCAAAGATCTCCTATACACTGGTTCCGATAGCAAGAACATACGTGTGTGGAAGAATCTAAAGGAGTTCAGTGCATTCAAATGCAACAGTGGGTTGGTTAAGGCCATTGTGATTTCTGGAGAGAAAATTTTCACTGGTCACCAAGATGGTAAGATTAGAGTTTGGAAAGTATCCCCTAAGAACCAAAGCTTGCACAAACGCTCAGGAACATTACCCACTTTGAAAGATATATTTAAGGCATCTCTTAAACCAAGAAACTATGTTGAGGTCAAAAAACACCGCACCGCTCTTTGGATCAAACATGCAGATGCTGTTTCATGTTTAAGCCTCAATGATGAACAAGGGTTGCTATATTCCGCCTCTTGGGATAGGACAATTAAGGTGTGGCGGATTGCGGATTCAAAATGTCTAGAGTCGATCCCAGCTCATGATGATGCAGTTAATTCAGTGGTGTCAACAACTGAGGCGATTGTTTTCTCTGGATCCGCAGACGGTACAGTAAAAGCATGGAAGAGGGAACAACAAGGAAAACACACAAAACATACACTCGTGCAAACTTTAACAAAGCAAGAGAGTGCAGTCACAGCCTTGGCCGTCAGCAAGAATGGCACAGCGGTGTACTTTGGGTCAAGTGATGGTTTGGTGAACTTTTGGGAAAGGGAGAAGCAACTAAATTACGGTGGTGTTCTAAAGGGTCACAAGCTAGCTGTACTTTGCCTTGAAGTTGCAGGTAGTCTTGTCTTTAGCGGATCTGCTGACAAGACAATATGTGTGTGGAAGAGAGATGGAAATATCCATACATGTCTCTCCGTACTAACAGGTCATACAGGTCCTGTGAAATGTTTGGCAGTTGAAGCAGATCGTGAAGTTTCAGAACGTGGAGACAAGAAATGGATTGTATACAGTGGAAGCTTGGATAAATCGGTAAAAGTATGGGGAGTTTCAGAATCCTTAATTGACACGAATCAGATGAGTATGATGCAACAACAACATGTCATATCACATTCTGAACCTTTTATGTCTGATGGCAGTTTTTCTTCATCTGCGGGTGGAGCCAGTAATCATCGAAGACGCTAATAATGTTTAGTGATCTGGTTATCAAACACATAATCTTGTCTAAACTTCAAATGAGTCATCAAGTTTCATGTTGAATGAAAAAAAGGAAAATTTAGTTTTACACTATAGTATTTTACAATATGGAGTTGAGTTCGAGCTTCTTCACTTCTTTTGTTTATTATGATAAGGCCAGTTGTGATTTGTCAATATTCTTTTTGCAAAAAGAAAAAAAAAAATCTATATTTGTTGGAAAAGAACCCTGTAAGTCTTTCAAATTTGATAATACTTATTTATGTTTTACGCATCTCCTAACCATTATGATATTATTCCGCATACGTCAAATTATAATGAGTTGGGCTTGAAAAAAATGAAAATTTTAATACAAACCACACACATCAATAATTAAATTCTAAATTAATGTTATGAAACATCATACGACTATATATAACTTAAAAAAAAAACTAAGATGGTATTTAAAAAATTACTTACCCAAACATAAATGCCGAAGTATCCTCTGAAACTCTCTATAAACTTATTAATCTTAACTTTTATTATTCACATATCACGTTCAAAGTTCTAGAAACACAACAACAAAGGATCTTATAAATATGTGGATTTGTCTTTGAATACCTGGAAACAAAATAAACCTTATTAAAATTTATAAATCAAGTCTACTTTAGAAAAACAAATTCATCTAAACAGAGAATTTATTCATCCAATCAAATATATGGGCCAAATAACACATCATTTGATCCTCATTCTGAACCTTAGAACTATTGCATATCGTTTCAAAAAGTTCAGCATGTTGTAAAATTTATGATGATTATCCATCTTATAAGCCTAAGCAATTTCCATATATCTTCAAGTTTTTTACATTGTTTTTGCCAGTACGCTAGTTCATCAAATATTTACATCATACCAACCAAGAGGCAAATTTAATCTTATGTGTAACTCTTTCCTATATATATACTAGGGTGATGTGTATTAAATTGATGTTAATCACTCAATTAACCTTTTCTAATTAATAACCACATGAAGTAGTCATAGCATAGCTAAGGGTCGAACCACAATGAGCAAAGGACTTAACACACTAAGATTACGAGAAACTAGATTAAGCTAAAGCAATTAAGGATATGGGATGGCTTTTCTAAAATTAAAAACTAGAACTTAAAGCAAGAACAATAGTAATTCAAACTAAACAAAGACTAAAAAGCGGTTTAAGAAGACGATTAAAAAACTTTGGACCTTGAGAAATGGCTATCATGATCTAAGGAACTAGATTACTAGGCTAATGATGGATATTTGGGCAATAAACTAAGCACAAACCTTGGCTAAGGAACACTAAAGAAGAGTAAGCTAATCCCTTAGTCTTAATCACTTCACTAATTACCAAATTCCACTAATCTCCCGATTGCGAATTTACTAACCAATGAGCATTATAATCAAGTCCTAAATACCTCTAATCACTCTAACATCATTTCCCAATGGCTATAGATGAAAAGCTAAGAAAATAGTTCATTCGGGAATTTCATCGAACACCTTCCGGGTACTAGAGATTCCTATGATCAATGCTTAGAAATCTCTAAACATGCAACACTAATCTTAAGGATCTAATGATTACCCAACCTAATCCATCACTAATCATTCATCTAATTCCCTAGATCTACCATACTCAAGATCCAAATATGAAACTACTCACACATAACCAAGGATATCACAAAGCAAATCATGATCTTGTTAAGCATAATCATAAGAGATTAAGAAATGATTAACAAATCTTAAAACTCAAATTCAAAAACATAAAAGATACAAAGAGTTTTGTGGTTCTTAGAATGATAGAAGAAATCTTAGTCTTTAGGTCTAAAACATCATTAAGCTTAAATAGTAATCTTGGTCAAAGGATCTTAAGATTTGGTCAACATCCAACCCGCACAGCTCTTACCGAAGTAATGCCTCGGTGCATCTCGGTAAGGTTCAGGTCGGTAAGGGGTGCAGGAAGCTCATCTCGGTATGGCACCTCGGTATGGGGGTTCTGCAAAGACTTGGGTGATTTTGGGGCTGTTACCGACGTAGGTAGGTTGCTTGCTCGGTATGGGCAGTACCCCGGTAAGACCATGGCTTTCTCGGACAGTTTGGAGCGGTTCCAGTAGAATTTGTATAACTTCTTCATACAAGCTTAAAATGACATGATTATAACTCTCACGGCTAACTAACTCACCCATCTAGCTTGTATCCAAATTTCTGAGTAATCCATGCAGCCAATTCTCCTATCAAGCCATTTAAATTCCGGTCTTGATCTTTACCGGATAGCTGGGACACGTCGGGGTAGAAACTCCATATCTCCTTCATTTCAACTCGGATTGCTTTGATTCAAACTCTCACGTCTTCAGGACACTCTCATATACCTCCTTATAGAATATTAGCTCAATATCCCATTCCAATCTTTGTATGACATCTTATCTTCACAAAGCACCAATTCTGCCTTATTATTGTGATAATAACCAAACCAATCCGATTCATTGATGATTTCCCATGACCAAAGTGTCTTATTAAGCTCCATAAACATGCTCCAATACTCTTTAGCTCCAAAAGGTACCTAAGAATGCATGAATGTATGCAAAATGCACTAAAACCATGAAAACTAACTAAATGCAAGCCTAAGATGAATTATTCACAAAACATGATAAAACCATGCAAGTTTAATACCAAAGTAAGACTTTGTGGCAAAAAATTAAGACTCTAACCATGGTGAAATAGCATGCTATCATAGGGAAAGTTCACGCGTTGCGTGGATGAGATTATAAAATTGAAAGCATACGCGTTGCGTGGATGAGATTATAAAATTGATATTTCTAATATAGGTCTGTAACAAGATATAATATGATATATGATTGAATATAAATATTTTTTATCATTTCGTGGATAGCTTTTTTAGAAAGGTTCATGGGGAAAATATGTTGATAATTGTTAAAATATATATAAAATATCAATACTAAATTATTTTCTTATTCTTTGTCAGCTTTTATTGAATAATTTCTCGCATGATCTATAAGAAATCATACTAATATCTTGCCTTATCTTTCACGGGCTGTAGAAATTATGTAAAATTTGTATTGTAATATAGTTTTTTAAGAATTTGTTCATATGTTTTTCAGTTAATGAGTAAAAACTATAACAAAGTAAATAGATTGACTTACAAAAAATAATTGAAAATAGATTTGCCACATTGCAGTTTCTCAAAGATAAATGAATGTGTGTATTTTTTCATTCGATTTTCTTTTAGAGAGTAACAAAATAAATTAAATATATAGAAGGACTAATAAATAAAATTTGTAAATGTATGTGACACGTGGCANCTTCTCAGAGCTAGTTGAGGAAAGAACCTTACTTTATTATAAAGATATACATGTGTGCGTGTGTGATGTGAGAATGAGATGAAGATGTAAAAAACTTCATAGTAAGAAACTTACATTATGTTCTTCAAGTTTTACCTCTATCTCATCCACTTTCTCTTTCTTTTTTTTTTTTTGTAATAGAAGAGAATCACCTCCCCCTCATGTATATTATCTATACAAACACATATGTATTTTCATATTTCTAATTAGTTTACAACATGGTATTCGTACAAATGATACTAAGATTCGATTATACGCTCTGAAGGCACTTTTTGATTTTATAATTCAATTTATTATACGTCGAATTTATTTTAGTTCATAAATAGTTTGTATACAGATTTGAAGATTATGCATCCTCCTCGAAATGACAGTAGGATATGTCTCCTTAAAATAATAATAGATTAATGAAGGTCTCAAATAGGATTATAAATGTTGATCAAAAACAAAATAAGAACACATGAACACTTTGATTCTTATAAGACAGGTTACGACAATTTTCTCTTCATAGCCAACCCGTAAATAGGTGTCATTTAAAGACAAAAAAAGAAAATAAATAACTACTTAAGCAAAAACGTGAAGAGTGGAAATGTAATCCTTTTAACTAAGGAGACACAACTCTTTTAAATTGAAAAATATTCTATGTCGCTTTACTTTGGTAATTAAAATGGTTTACTTCGGTTATGTCTCATCATAGGCTACACCTCCTTGAGTTAATGAACGAAGATATCTTATACTGATTATATTTGAATTATGTTGTTTTTTATAATTAATTATATTATTCATATTATTAGATAATAGAATCTAAGAGGATGATCTGTAACTTTGTGAAATTAATAATTTAATTCATTGAAATTATAATGATCATCATAGTTTAAAATCATAGACCGGTAAAAAATAACATCGGATGAGAAAAGACTAAAACCATGATATTTCTATGTCACCACTTGAATCATTTATGAGATGACAAATCATTATGATTGTTCTAACATATTAGGTTTATCATAAGAAATGAATGTGCTAATATTTAGTATTAATAATTGATAATGACATCGATCTGTATACAGTGAGATTGTAGTCGCGATCGTGAATAAATTTGTGGATTCTGACATGTTAAAGTATTATTGTCCAATACCAATGAACTTTATCATATTCCAAAAATATAAATAAGATTATTTTGCATGAAAGGGTAAATGGTATGTAGATGTCATACACTAAAATATATAACATGTCTGTATAAAAAAATTGTAAAGGGTAAAAGCAAAAGATGTTGAACTAATTTTATATACAATAAAAATAAATATAACTTTAATGGTTTATGTGATGATACTCATCCTGATCTCGTAGTCTTTATTGTTGATCTCGAATATTCAAAATATTCAAAAAAATATAAATCACTAGGATTGATGGAACATGATAAGAAAAAGTAATTAGAACTTATCATTTTTTTCATGTTTGATAGTATATGCTAGTGTTAAATGTTTGCATGTTTAAATCATTTTTTTTTGGGGGAAATTGTCCTTTAATTCCTTAAGTTTTTCAATGTTATGAATTTATTCACCAACTATTGGAGTTCTAAATTAATTCCTCAATTTTTAGTGGAATTCGTGATTTAGGGTTTAATAAAATTCAAACATTAAATAGCAAATGGCGGCTGTTAGTGCAAAATGACACCGTATAAGAATTTTGTTATATAAATGATCATAATTCCTAAATTTTTGCAGTATAAATTCATTCATGAAGTTATCGTTGACTATATAAATTATGGGTTTATAAAAGTCTATCAATAAAAAATAACTTATGCTCATTAACTTATAGGCGTACTTTGTAAGCATTTTTAGAAGATTAATATAGAAATATAACTAAATGGAAGCAAATGCAAATAATTTTATAACATTTGTTGAATGAAATAAAATAAAGAGCAAATACTTTTAAGTAAGATTAAAATATATGTCGAAAATAAAGATTTGAAATACAAGTTTACATTGTTACAAAAAGAAATATAGATAAAAGTGTAAAATATGTTTTCTCGGAATATTAAAGAATCCTCTATTTTTAAAAAAACTTCATATCATGAGTTTCTTTTTTGAATAAATTATAGAAAAAACTAAGTAATATTTAGTTTGTTAAAAGAAAATATAAACAATAATTCATTATGATTCAACAAAAATAGTAAATTGTTGTTTTCAAAATACTAAGAGTATAATTTATCTCACATGTGTACATATAGAGTTTAAAAATTGAGAAATTCCCAAAAACACCACTTTGGGTGGACCACTTTTCAAAAATACTACCTTTCCAGTTATTTTTGATACAGTTTTTAAATATTGGATCTTTCATTATTTAAATCGTATCTCCGTCACTTATAGTATTTATCATGCAATAAATGACTAAAAAATGATTCACCGATCCAATACTAATCGTTCTTATCTTATACATCATAACCAAATCAAAGTCGTATTTACTTTACTCTTTTTACCCAGACGGAATTCCTTGTATATTTCAAAAAAAACAAAGTATTTTCTGTAAAAGTAAATAGCAGAATTGTAACTCGAGAAGTATATTATTGACCTACCTAACTTTATTGTATAAATTTTTGGGATAAATGATTGGACCATGCAAACTAGAAATACCTTTTCGTGGATAAGGGAAGAGATTACTCGCTCCAGATCTGTCTCACTCATGATATATGTAATAATTTTGGGCATCCATTTCAAGTGCATATCCAATTTCTAGTCAGCAGAATTATGAAAATCCACGAGAAACAACTAGGCGAATTGTGTGTGCCAATTGCCATTCAGCTAGTAAGCCCGTGGATATTGAGGTTCTACAAGCGTTCCTTCCTGATATTGTATTTGAAGCAGTTGTTAAAATTCCTTATGATATGCAACTAAAAAAAGCTCTAGCTAATGGTAAAAAAAAAATATTCTTGTGATAGGCCCTGTTCCTGATCAAAAACATAGTGAAATAACATTTCCTATTCTTGCCCCAGACCCTGCTACTAATAAAGATGCTCACTTCTTAAAATACCTTATATACATAGGTGGAAACAAGGGAAGAGGTCAGGTTTATTCTAATGGTAGCAAAAGTAACAATACAGTTTATAATGCTACGACAAGAGGGACAATAAGCAAAATTTTACGAAAAGAAAAAGGGGGATACGAAATAACCATAGTGGGTGCAGCGAATGGGTGTCAAGTGATTGATATTATACCTCGAGGCCTAGAACTTCTTGTTTACAAGGGCGAATCCATTAAACTCGATCAACCATTGACGAGTAATCCTAATGTGGGTGGATTTGGTCAAGGGGATGCGAAAATAGTTCTTCAAGATCCATTACGTGTCCAAGGCCTTTTGTTCTTCTTACGATCGGTTGTTTTGATACAAATCTTTTTGGTTTTGAAAAAGAAACAGTTTGAGAAGGTTCAAATATCTAAAATGAATTTTTAGATCTGTCTATTTAGCTTTATCAAATTCATAAAAAAGAACCAAAACAATTATGAAAAGCCTTTTGTCTCTCTTTACATTTTCTATTTAGACCCGGTGTTAAGAATTTTTTGTATCATAGTCCTAATCTTAGTATGTAACTCTGTCATTATTCCATTGTCCAATTGAAATTGATAGAATGTATCAATAATCAAGGGTTTTTTCCTATTAGAATGTAAAATTTGACTATATACTAAAATAAGGATAAGGAAAGCAAGCGTAGAAAAAAGGAAACCATAAATCGGCGAAACAACAAATTTTAGTGACTATAGGGAGTATTATTTGTCTTGCTAGTCTTCGACACAAGAAAAGGAATTTTAGCCATACTTTCCTTGTGTCGATCTTGTCCTTCTTAATTTCATTTGAAAAAAAAATTCCTATTATTAGTTTACATATATAATTATTAATAATATATATACAAAACCTCTATAAATTAATAATGTTGGGACTTGGAAAAATTATTAATTTACAGAGATATTAATTTATACAGAGATATATTAGTTTATTATATTTTTAAATTTTAATTTAGAATATGTATTTTACCTTAAATTTCACATAATTCTTCTAAAGTTATAAGGTATTTAAAACTTTTTATACTTTCTTATTTATACATTCATATTGTTCTTGATATCGAATATATCATGTCAATAATCTTAGTTATTATAATAGAATAGATGTTAATAACTCAAAAATCCAAACAAATATTATACATACTCAAAAATTTGAAGTTAAAGATTTACGTCTACTTAATACTAGGATAGATGCCCGCACCCTGTGCGGGCAGTTAGTGGTTTTTTATTTATAATTATAAAGAATTGTGCGTAAATAACATAAAATGTAAAACAAAAGTATCAAAGTATATAAAAAAATATCGAATGAACAATTAAAACAAAATTGTAAAACATAAATAATAATGTTCTAGATAATAACAATTTATCGAAAATTTCTTTGTAAACCACATTTGTGGTTTTGGTTGAACCTTTCCACTATCATCTAATATTAAAACCCTAACACCAACGCTAGATTTTGCTCTTGATAGTGCAACATACAGTTGCCCATGAGAGAAAATTGGTCTATGTGCGGACTGTTAAAATATACTCTAAATGTAAATGCTTATAATTCGAGAAAAATGATTTTTATTTCTATCACTATAAACTTCATTATAGGTGTTATATTTTTATCACTGGTCAGGTTCAGATTTGCCTACGCATTGTTTTTTATAAAATCAATCGAAAACCAAAATCAATAACCCTTTTATTGTATCTTTTTTCTTCTTTTTTTTTTTNCATTATAGGTGTTATATTTTTATCACTGGTCAGGTTCAGATTTGCCTACGCATTGTTTCTTATAAAATCAATCGAAAACCAAAATCAATAACCCTTTTATTGTATCTTTTTTCTTCTTTTTTTTTTAAAAAAAACGGTAAAATGGTGAAAAACATATTATTTAGATATATGGAAATCTTTTCAGATGATTGATCGGCTCATGTATTTTTTACTTCGCGCATGTGCCCCTGTCGGGGCACATCACGACGCGAAGTAAAAAACACACCCAGCGATCATCTTGAACACATCATATTTAGGTAAACGGTTATCTCAAATATGACGATGGTTTAGTACAAATTTGTATTGAAATATTCATAAAAAAATATTATATTTGTATTTAAAACATAGAAATATACAACACTTCTTAATACCAAAATTTTGTTGGGTACTTAATATTTAAATGACTCGACAGGGGCACATGGTGACGTGAAGTAAAAAGCACACCGAATCACCTCGCACGTTATATTTTTGGAACTTAGATCATAATATATGTGATGAAGAAGTATTCTCAAGCTTTAAGTATTATTAGTCTATATACTTTGGGATCTTTTTCTCTATCAGTTCAAAGTAAAATTACTATATTTAAACTAATATCTTATAAACTGTTGCGAGAAACCATTTGACGAAGTGACATTATTTTATAGATAAAAAAATTATGAAAATCTAGGTGTCTAGCTCGCACCATGTGGTTGAAAAATTATAAAAATTATTAGAAAATCGAATATATTAAAATTCTCAAAATATATATATAATTTTTTTTATCTAAGTTGGTATTTATCTTAAGGGATATTTTAGAAAAATTCAATCAATTAAAAAATATTGAAAGAAGTCTAATACATAATGATACATAAGTATTTAACCTATCAGTTCAAATTATCTAATTATTTTTTTAGTTTTTATAGGATTTAAAATTTTATAAAATAGCTACAAAAATACATGAGTGACTTGCATCGAGATTTTTTTTTTTTTTTTACTATGTTCTTACTTCTTTTTTTGTTTTTTTTGCCTCAGCAAACGTTAATCCAAAGAGACCACTGTCTACTACCACCAAACAAAGTGCACTTGCAAATCAAACAAAAATAGAGGTTTAACCAAACACCCATAACATTAAAATAGAGACCACCAGAACCATGCTTTTGCACGTATTGAGGATTAAAATCTTATTTCCTCTCGTCTAAACACATGAGCGAGTCAACTGGTGACGCGAAGTAAAAAGCACACCGGCAATCACCTCGCAAATTATATTTTTGTTTACTTAAATTATAATATATGTGAGGTAAAAAGTATTCTCAAGCTTTAAGTATTATTAGTCTATATATTTTGGGATCTTTTCAAAAACTATATCAATTTAAAGTAAAATTACGATTTTCAAACGAATATTTTATAAACTCTTGAGGAATCACTTGACGAAGTGACATTCTTTCCACATAAAATATGTTATGAATGAAAAAATTATGAATATCTAGGTGATTTTTTGCACCGTGTGGTTCGATTGAGTCCACGTCCAAACTTTTTATCTTCCACTCTTTCACTCTTACACTTTTTAAATTTGATATGTTTTGACTCATTTAGAGTTGTTAATTCATAACAACTAAATAATATGAAAACTGAATGATTCCAAACCAAAACAAATAAATATGAACCTCGATCTCGATTCAAATAAATATGAACCTCTTCCTAGTAGGAGATTTCGACATCTTCACAAAACCTCGATCTCGATTCAACCCCAATTTCGATTTCTCCCAAAATCGCAAGAAGCCTAATTTTGATTTAGCCCCAAATCGATTTTGTTTGTTTTGAGTTTTTGTTTTTTTTTCTTAAGTTATTGACGATATCATTTTCTTTAATTAATTACGAAAACGTGATTTACAATCGCTAATATCCGGTTTACGAACCTAATCTACGGTTAACGAACGCTAAACGCAAAAATCAATTTCGTAGGGTTAATTAGAGTTAGATTCATTGTTCAGGGTGAAATAAAGAGAATAAAAAAGTTTATGGCTAAATCCGTAGAGGCGAATACTGTAGGATATATCAGCTTTACACGCTATAGTATGGGGCAAAATAGGAAGTCAACCCATTTTATGACCATTTGGTTAAATCCTCTGATATATGGTTATTGAAATTTGATATTAAAACTTCACATGTGATCAGTTGTAAACATTTTCTTGTAAATTACAAAGTTTCTCAAGACTTTTGTAAACTATGTATTTATTACCTATAAAAACAAAAATCCCATGCTGTATTTCCATGTGTGCGAGTTACATGAATAGACTCGACATGCAAAATAAAAATAATTAAATGAAGTCATAAGCCACTCCCCTATAAATGCCAAATCCAAGCTTTGCTCGATAGTTTCTAAATCATAACTAAAAACAACTTTCTTTTTTCGTCTTCTCTTCTTCAAGATTATGTAATCGACCCAGAAGCCAAAACTCGAATAGTGAAAGCTTGTGAGGAGTTTGGGTTCTTTAAGGTTGTTAACCATGGAGTCTGCCCCGAACTCATGTCCCAGTTAGAGCAAGAAGCTATAGGTTTATTTGCCATACCTTAATCTCTCAAAAACCGGGCCGGTCGACCTGAACGGTACGATTATGGTAGTAAAAAGATTGGACAAAACAGTGACGTTGGTTGGTTTGAGTATATACTTCTCAACGCTAATCCTCAACTTTCTTCTCCTAAAACCTCCACCGTTTTCCGTCAAACACCTAAACTTTTCCGATTACAATCATGAATCATCTAAAAAACATAACTTTATACAAAGAACATGTCAAATTGTCATATTTTACATAAAGTAGAAACAGAGCACTGTGTTTTACATTATTCTTCACATCTTCAGATTCATCTACTAATGATCTCATATCAAAATAATGTTTAATACAGTTTTATGTGGTATACGGAACAAATATCTGCTTAAACTTTTCATATATTCATTAGCTTAATGTAAGGCAGTGGTATCATTAAGATATTAATTATAATCAATCTTTATTATACGGACCCTACTCTTATAATGTAAGGCAGTGGTATCATTAAGATATTTGGCTTTGAGAGGACAAACTAAAACTGGTAGAAAGTGGACAATAATCAACAGTGACTGCAGTATTTGATTTCGAAAGCTTTATAACAGAGCTAAGGAAAAGAGCCTTAGCAGAGATATTCCAAAAACTTTCTTTGTCTGCAGTATTCGTTTTCGTTTCCGTCTCCTCTTCCCGTGTCTTTGTACATAACATACACTTCTCTTCAACTTTCAATAAGAATGTAAGAAATCGAAACTTTCAATATCCAAAGAATCAAAGAATAGTCAAGTTCGAGAAAAAATCAGAAAAACAATAACAGGATTCTAAGGATTCAATAAGACGATTCATTGAATAGTAAAATCCAGAAGTACAAAACATCAAAAAGACGATTCATAAATAAGAGGGTCCTCATCAGGTCCAATCTATATAATATTACTCCAAGTTGATGTTCGACACAAAACTCATATACTCTCAACAAATTCCCAACGGATATATACAAAAGAAAGTGAACCATCACCGGATTCATGATTTCTCTTTGCTTGAATCAAGCTTCAGTGTACGCACGACCATACTCTCTTTTGTACTTGTAATGAATCTCTGTCAAGTCCCAACTTGATAACTTACCGGAGAATGTCTGAACTAAATGACAAACTTGGCACTCTTTCCACCATTGCTACTGATCAACTCTTCCAATGTTGCTTCCTTATTGATACTTGGTAAAGTTGTAGAGGAATGTGTCTAAATTTGACTGAAAAGCTCCACACTGAAGTCGTAAAGTGGTAATAAACATAATTGAGAGGTAAATAAAACCTTTTGAGATTATTAGTGAATAGTAGGTTTCCTGTATTATATACTTCGTATTATATGAGAGAAAGAACTTGGCCTGCCAATATAATTATTCTGGAGATAAATTACCTCGTGTCATAAATAAGCGCTCATGCTCAGCCAAATGTTCTCGGTTTTTTGTTCTAAAGATAAAATGCATCATCAGCTGATATCCGAGAACATAAACCTAGCTCTCCCCCTTTTGATAGCTCCTTATTGCTTCATCTATAGCTTTTTTTCATTTCTCTTAAACTCACACGACTTCCACATCAACCCTTCCAAAGAACACATCAATAATATTTACATATTCAAATTAATGTTCAATAAAATGCAGAACTGTATATATATATGATTAATTGACAGTAAGCTAACTACCATTAGTAAAAACTTACATACCAGGAAGGCCTTGATTCTCCTTGAAGTTCCATTCTTCTTGACCTCATTTTGATTCTCCCCGCACAAGTGATTACCTCTGTACCAAACTCTTTACAATGCTTGTTTGTAAAGCATTTGGCAACTCTATGAAATACTAAACAATTCATAGAAGAACATGCATCAAAACTGTAATCTAATAACTTAATTGAAGGAAAACAGATCTAACCTAACCACTTAGGACTAACAGGTTTTCCTATCCTAGGATCTCT